>JBBPDF010665107.1:0-12162 GCA_037974715.1 Lomanotus vermiformis | reverse complement strand
TGTCAGGTTGATAAATCAAGCAGGACTTTTTTCATGTAATACAGTTTTATTGAGCGTATCATCCGCGTAAGATTCATTGTCAATACAATATAATATCTGGTGCCATTGAATGGTTCACTCAAGTCTAACAGTTCACTATTCCCAATAAATTACACTGACAATTGACAATAATGAGACAAATTTTAATGTGAAAGACAGGGTATGTTGCTCAAGTTAAATAGCTAGAGGGCCATCAACGCACCACTCGGAGAAGAATGCTGAATACAATAGCAAAACCTGTATCTGGTACAGCATTTTCTTGATAGTTCAATATTGGCAAACACATCTCTGTTCGTTGTTTAATATGTTATTCAAAAACAAACATTTAAAAGGGAAAGAACCCGAGGCTTTTGAAACTATTCAATGATAATCTTATATGCGGATGGTAATTTGGAAGTTTTGCCCCAGGTATCAATTGCGACAACTGAATTTGAAAGGCAGTCGAATTTCATTGAAGGCGCTACCACCCATTATTTAATGCGATGCGCCTACAGTTACCACTTTATTCTCAAAGCAATCTACACCTAGTCCTGTACTTGTAGTACAAGTTCCTGATGTTGATGGGTTTGGGGTTGTTTGTTATTTTATTAGGGCTTTTTTCCAATTTAACAGCTAAATGATCATGTCCAACTCGGTTCTTCCAATATTCTCATTTCTGCAATCAGTCAACCACCGAAATAGTAATACTCTACCCGAGCAACTCGTTCAATCAAGAAATGACATGAACATATGGATGATAAGTGACGAAATCATTAAATTTGTGTACACCTTTAACTTGGCCATTGTTTGCGGCATTTGCAGCGTCTTTGGTATAATAACCAATTCCATCAACATCTTGGTCTTTTTTCGTATTGGTTTCCAGGAAAAGATCAACATTAGTCTGTTCGGCCTTGCTATTTCCGATGTCCTCTCCTTGACTGCTCTACTTTATGTCAGCATTTGCTTCAACCCGTACTTCATGTACTCCACCTTACCCGTGTTGGCCATAGAGATACAACATGTACCTGGAGGCTGGACGCATTTGATATTTGCACGCATTTCCGGATTCATTACTGTGTTCATCACATTAGAGCGCTGCCTTTGCATCACATTTCCCTTAAAAATCAAACAATTATTGACCCGGTCAAGGGTGATGGGAATTATCATCAGTATCTATGTTTTCACTCTATGTATCATGATCCACAACTATTTCCACTCTAGCATCGACTGGAAATGGGTCCAGGACTTGAATAGGACCATGCTGGGCATACGTTTCTCAGATGACAGCCATAACTTTAAAAGGGTTTCGCGATACATCGGCATAGTCTGCCCTATTGTTTCTTTCTCCTCTGTGGTGATTTGCACTGCCATTTTTGTAAGGAAACTTAACCAGAGGGGCAAGTGGATTCAGTCGGTAGCCAGCAACCATGACAATGATAAAGCATCTTCTTCTCGAGATAGGCAAGTCATCAAATTGGTGGTGGGTGTTGCAGTTATTTTCATCATCTGTTATATCCCAACTTTTCTCCTATTCACGGTAATTTCCAACATACGAGAAATAGACATGGGACAGAAGTATCAGAATTTCTTTAATCTGATGCTATCCGTAGCGTATTCCACGGCGGCTGTCAATTCAAGCGTGAACATTTTCGTTTATTACATAATGATGACCAAATATAAGAAAGTCCTCCAATCTATGTTTCAGGGGGAGAAGAAAGCTCCTTCAGGTATTGCGTCCATCATTAAAAACACAATTTAAGTCATCACTCACAATCATGGGACAGACTTATGGAGAACTGTACAACCCATTAACTTTTAGGCTCCACAACTGTATTAATGTACACAATGTATTAATATTAAGGACTTGCTCTAGAAACGGTCAGTAAAGAGAGGGAAGCAAGTTACTCAGATGTTTTGTTCGGCTTGTTTTGTTTTTTTCTTCTTCTCCATAATTAGTTGACCAACTCTGCTGAACTGAGTATTTCTGTCAACTTACAGTCGCAGCACAATAGTTAGGGCGTAATCTTGAACTAGCCTTTAGTTGACGATCTTCATAGCTGCTGCTACCAGAAGTGCCCAGCCACCCGTCAATATTTGAGATTCAAGAAGAGGTTGCAAAAGGGGTGGGGGGGGGGGGGGGGGGGAAAAAAACCGTTTTCTCTTTTCTTCTTTTTTTCAAAGCCCCCCCCTTTTCCCCCCCCCCCCCCCCCCCCCCCCCCCCCCCCCACCCACAAAACTGTTTATAGTTTTATGCCTTTTTTACAGGAATTGAATTTTGCCCCACCCCTCTCTCTCTCTCCCTCGCCATAATTCGGCATCTCTGTCAATCAGTTTCATTAGCTTTGACTTAGACCATGTAAGGTCTTCATCATAACTGAAACTAGACCTAGATTGAGCCTATCCTCAGCAATCAGGGAAGAGCAAAATAATCCTGTAAACATAGTCTTAAAAAGTAATAGACTTGAGTGACATTTTGGCTTCCATCAATATGGAAACCCAGATCTAAAGCTCTGTTAATTTAACTGCTATTGTCATATTACCAACCCCACTTTGACTCTTATAATCAGGTCTAAACACATAAATCGACTCGTTTTCCCATGATTAGTAATGCCTCTGCGGGATCACATGCTTTTTGGCAGGATGATTCCAGAACATCTGGTATTGTATTATGACGTAGGTTTATGTCTCATTATTTTCATGTTTATGAGTGAATTAAAGTGACAGTAATGAAGATGATGATCAATATTACAGTTAGAGACCCACATATTATTTCGGCTTATGATATGAATTTAAATGTCCCCATATATGCTGACAACAACCAGATCTATTTCACTCTGACTCATGGTACAAAATATACCAATTTTACTAGGATTGAAGCAGATATAAACAATTTGAAAGTAAGGATGGCAACAAATAAAATTGAATGAAGAAAAAAAAGAAATTATTCGTTTCAAGGGGCATAATCGGAAAAGAACAGAAATACATTGTAGAATATTTACATATCACTGACATTCAAATGAATGTTATTGTTACGGTTGAAATGTTAGACATTTATAGGCATCTCTTGATTCTCGATTATGCAAGGGTACTCATGATATGAAAATTGTTCAGACTAGTCAACTTCATTTGAAAAGGAAAATATTCAACATCTTTTGGATGATGAGTCTTTTGGAATTTTAATGACTCATTTGTTTTAATCCGCATTAATTATTGCAGGTCATTTGTTTTAAACCACAATGATTATTGCAGGTCATTTGTTTTAAACCACATTAATCATTGCAGGTCTCTCCTTCAATCAAGCATCTCCTAAATACTTTATTAAAAAGCATCAAAATGTTGAACACAGGGCTGCAAGTGCAAGGATCTTGATTGCATGTCAGGTGAAAGATTATATGACTTGAAATCTTTATAATGACTCCTGGTACTCGTTTAAATGTTTTAGTAAGACAGCAGCTCATTTTTTACACGACACCATTGTGTTATATTCCCCAAAGAACCCTCAGGTCTAGCCACCAAGACCTTCATGTCCGTTTTGCACACTTTTAGTGAATCTGCAATCAGTGAGAGAGCTTTCAATAACTCAGCACCACTTTTATGGAACAAATCAGATCTACCTACTTTTATTAAAAGTTTAAGAAAAGAATAGAGACATTGAAATATTCTCAAAGTGCTTCAAAATACTTCTCTTTTCTAAATTGTTTCATTGTTGAACATTGATTAAGTGAATACAAATTTGACAATTGTATTAATGATGTAATGACATTTACAATGTTTTATAGGCACATATTTTATTAATTTTTTTAGTGTCTAAAATATATGTGATAATTTTATTTTGCCTATGTTATTCATTTTATAAATTGTTTTATTATTACTCATTGTAAAGTGCCCCTGAGCTTATTGCTATAGCTAGTGATGAATGCACATACTTATTACATGATGAACAAGCATGCAAATGTCATCACAATAGCATACATTTTAAACTTAAAAAATGAACATCATAAAAACAAAATAGGTAAACGCAATATTTAACAGTCAACTGCTGGAATTAATCATTCAGATTAGATTGGTGTATACACTGTGCCCCGGATATATCGACATACAAGATTCCAGGTTTATGTTGATATAAATATGAGAAAGTCGATATAAAAGAAGCCACATAATGGTAAACACACACACATGCACACACATACGAATGCATATGGCGTGTGCACTGAATCCTTCCTGTTAAGTTCCAGCACTAGATCTAATGTCATTGTATCGATACTGTACTGTGCCTGTAGGAAAGGTGGGGGTATTTGGCTTCACGCAAAGCATTTTGCAGTTAGAGTCGGGAAGGAGAGGGTGGATGGTGGTGGGAAGTTCATTGTAATAATTGTATCGATACTGTACTGAGTATAGTAGAGGGTGGGGCATTTTGCTTCCCGTGAAAGGAAAGCCGTCAGGAGGTGGGTGGTGGTGGATAGTGGTGGTGGGAATGAGAAGTGTCCGCATCATTAAGACTTGCTCTACCCTGGCCAGTCTAGACCTAGAAGTCGTATACGTGGAGTGGAGAGATAGATCTTCTGCCTCCCCCACCCCATCTTTATCTGCTCTTTGTGCAGATGCATTGATAGCCAGCAATCAGTTGTATGAATTTACTTATTTAGCATAATCTGGGTCTAAAGTGTCATATATCTTTCATACTGTTTCTCTAGCTAGATTGATCATCTACATGACGATATAAGAGAAATAAGAGGGAGGAGGATGTTGATATAGAGGATTAAATTTACTAACAATAAAGAGGAAAAAAAAAAGGGACAAGCCACAGCCTGTTGATATAAGGGAAATGTCAATATAAGTGGTGTGCACATACAAATATTATGTCAAATGCACAGAATAGAAACCAAAAAGAGGTAAAAGAGCAAGAGGAAGACCACAAAGAAGATGGAAAGATTACATTGTAAAGACAGAAGGTGAACATTGGATGAAGAAAGCAGAAAAAAAAGAGATCACTAGAGATCATAGGCGAAGGGCTACATCCAACATTGAATGGACTCCACCTGAAACAAATAAACTGTCATACAAGTGACAAACAGACATGTCAATATGCAAATCTTCATAAATAAACACAAATAATGTTTCCTCTGTTCTTGGTAATATTCATGTATTTTTTGTATTGTTTTACATCAAACATAGATGTACTTTTATCCATTATCAATCTATGTTAATAATCCATTTGAAATAAAAACAATAGCTTTGAGGGCATGTGAAAATGTTGGAAGAAGCATGACAAATCTTGCAAACTATAAATATAAGATACATTTAAACAGCAGCCGACCTAAGATAATTCACCATGCCAAGAGACTTTTGCATCAACAACCTAACACGTTCCCAAGACTCAAACTGTGTTTGGGATAACTCCTCAAGGGCATTGCTCAGGTCTGGCTTGGAAGAAAGTTCTTCTCCATGAACCTAGGAAAAAAGAATAATGGTAAATATACATGTTGGACTCACTGTACACATAAAATACTTTTTACAGAAGGGCATTTATGAAAACAATGCAATAAAACCTTGATTGGATTTACAGATCCTTTGAACAAATACATTGTCCCATTACTATTTTATCATATATTATATTATTTATTGTAACTTTTTATCCCACGCCACTTGCCTGAATGATAAAACTGTCGATGAGGCCACAAATTATAAATGATCATTTATAAGAAGGAACTTCTCATTACACAATCACACATTGATACATCTATGAAATTGGTTTAAAATGAAAATGTATGTCTTCCACAAATTAAAATTTGTTTCCCGGAGTACCAATAGCACATTGTCAAACCCATTTTCTCATAAACCAACAAAAACAAAGGATGAGCATTGTTGTATGGGGACAATTTTGTTGCAATACAACTAAAATTTGCATATTTTACTCATTTTCCCTACCACTGATTATGTAGTTAGTTATGCAGCCAGGACTCTCTCTTGTAAAAATTCAGACTTTAGTTAAATAGTTTAAGATGTATAAATATATAAGAAAATAAATAAATGAATAACAACAGCCTGACTCTAATATCATCCATGTTATATGGCGAGAAAGATGTAAAACCAAACATCAGCAACCATGCACAAACAAAACATGTACCTTTAAAAATAAGGCCAGGTAGGAGTGGGCCAGTTCAAAATCCTGATTGCTCTTCATTGTGGATCCAATAAACTCTATAAAATATTGCAACACGTCGTCACTTCCGCCATTCCCTGATGACAATGTTCGTATGTCAGCGTCAATGGCTGAAGGACCCTGGCTTTTCATTCTTTTCAAAACATCACCATCTATTGAAAACAGGAAAAAAAAAAAAAAGATTCATGAATTTGTTACCATATATCTCATTTCATAACCAAATTTGTAAATAAAATATCCAAATCAACATTTTTGCCCTGTAAGTAAATTTAAAGAGATATTGGCAATTAAAAATAGCATGACGGAATGTGAAGGGGAATATGGATAGCTCAGTGATCAGGGCACTCAACTAACAAGCTGAAGGTCAAGGGTTCGTTCCAGACAGTGTAGACTTAAATTTGAAACCTGAGTTTTTCGTTTTTTTCCACCTCCTTACCCTATGGTAGGCAAGATAAATGAGTGCCCTGTTCAATCAGAGAGTATAAACTAAGAGATCACATGTGCCTTTGCACAAGTAAAAGAGCCCCCAGTGGTTAAAATCGATCGCCACACTGGCAAAATTCAATTCCTAGCAAAAATTCTTTCGGACTCATTCACCCCTGCAACTTCTTGTGCCTTATACTCATTGACCAGTTCATTACTCTGAATTCATTTTAAAGAGATAACAATCTATAAGGAAGAGAATGTGGCTGGGCATCCATACTTCTCTTAGAATATTAGCCTATGCATAGCAATGGCCACAAGATCGTCAACATTGATGCAAATGGCCTATTGAACATGAATGGAGGAGAGTACTTCAAGACAAGAATACACTAATTTTGAATTTGTTTTCAATAGGTAATGCATAAAGAATGGCTTGTGACATGTTTTGAATTATTGCTGTCATTTTATGATAACTTTACATTTAATGAAATGAAATTGAAGACTAGTATAACAAGCAAGAGAGTGGAATTTTTTTATAACATAAAAGTGGCATGATTTGATATCACTAACAAGCACTTACACTGTCCATTTTGATGTGCCTTGTTTAAAGCCATTGACAGATCTGACAGGGCATCTAAAACTGGACGGTTGATGTGTGATGAGCTCTGAATTCATGGCAGGAAAAAAGAATACAAGATCAAATTAAGGCAATGACAAATAGCACTGTGAAGGTATACAAAACTTTATTCAATTAGATGTAACTAAGTGAATAATAAAATAGAAAGGCATCCTAATGCTGGCCAAGTCCCTAAAATTTTGTATTTATCAAACCTGAGTCCAAATGGTGTAGAATTTAACGAATCAAATTAAGAATCCAGGACACCTGTCATGAAACTCCATATGTTTACAAACTCAAATCAAGAAAGGGAATGGAGAGGCCTTCAGAGGTGACAAACACTAGTGACAAACACAAGCATTAACCACGAATTGTGAAACAAATAAAACAACACAACTAATTTAGTTCACAGTCATAGAGACAAACCCCTGCACTAACCAAATCCAAACCTAACGACAATAAGCTTAAGCCTAGGATCTGAAGAATGGCTCTTTTCATCTCAACTTTTCTTGTATCTTTAGATTTTGTTTAGTTTATGTTATCTTGTAGTATGATTACATACAAAGCAATCTAAGGAAAATAGAGCAAAAGGAAAACAATTGGATCGAGAGAAACAGAAATAATAGAAGGGAGGAGAATCAAGAGATGCCTGATGGCTGTAGGCTATGACATGTCATGTGGCACATGTACTGCTGTTTGAGTAAGGCATGCTGAGAAAATAGAACAGGATTTTTAACTTGTATTATTCAATTCACCAAATATCAAATCTAGACTCAAGCTGGTGAGATCTGATGAATCTGTATCAGAATATAAATCTTCCCAGCACTATGACATATATTTAACATATTTTGTAAATGAGATCTATTTTACCTCTTCTTTGGCTTCGCCCAGGTCAAACTTTGGCTGTAGACCAGCAACTGTTGGAAGGAAGAAAGGTGCCGCCTTTGGAGCCTTCGGAGGTTCTTTGGGTTTGTTCCTCATCTAACCGAAATATTAATATGAAGTGTTAAGTACATGTGCTTAGATAAAGGTGAGGAACATGAAAATAAGTTTTGGAATATTACTCACCGATGTTTAAAGGAAAATAATGCATACTATTTTAACAGCCAAGAATGGAGAAAATAAATCATGATAAAGACAAGAAATACTTATTATACAGTTATGCTACAATGACATAAAGGAGCTCTTACATTAACATAGATGAATTGTGAGTCTATGTTTGGATTTTCACTGATTCACTGCAGCAAAAAATATTTCTTAACATGTATTCAGCTTCATATCCATATTGCACGACCCACCTTAATGACATCAAGGTTCAACAAGTTCAACCATCTTGACGTAGGCAACATTGACAGTGTCACCAACTCATCTGAGATTTGTTCAGGGGACTTGTACTCTTCGTCATCATCTATCTCCTCCTTTGGGGCACTTTCATCAGTGTCATCTAAAGGTTAAAAAAAAAAAACCCAAACAAAACACAAAAAACATTACAGAAAAAGTAACAAGACAATTAGGAAAGTATATAAAAATCATGTATATTCTATCTGCAATTCACATGCAGGCAAAATTTGGTATTCATGATTATGATACATATATATACATTTCTAGATGACAAGTTATCAACTCATGCAGCGTATATTTGTTCACACCTATTTAGAAACAAAAATGTCTGGTTTTAATCATCCGGGCAGAGCTGACAACCCCAAACCACAGGAACGTGTAAAATCAATTAGCAAAACATGTACAATTTGAAAGATGAGCAAGTATCCTTCTCCTCTGAGACATAATTTTGAGTGGTCAAGAGGGCTCCTTTTTATATTTTTCCTTTCTTTTTTTAAAAATATTTTCAATGTCAAATCTTCCACCAGCTCAAATGCTAAAGTGTAATCTATAAGTCTTGCAAAAAGCTAGAGTAGATCAGACTTTATCACTTCCTTAAACACCAACCTATATTAATCCCACCAAATCATTTTCCCCCCTTTATTTTCGTGGTGGTCTTCACTTTGGTAAATAGACCTATAATCGAATTGTTTTCACAGCAGGTTACAACGCCAGTAAGAAAGGGAAATGAAACAAAAAACTAGAGGCGGCTTAGTGCAGAGATGGGAGAGTTCCTTTTTTATAATCACTACTGTCACCATGTAAACGCATTACAAGGTCTAGAACATTTTCAATTGGTTAAATTTCCAACCTGACATCTGCACCCACAAAAAAGCATACAATCCCATGTAAAAAACGTAGAACATAGAAAAGGTCAAAAAGTTGCACAATTATGCTTTTTTTGTATAAGGTTGGCAGCATTGTCTGAGCATTAATCTGGTATATGATGCTCGGAATAAAGCAAATAAAATATTTCTTGACTTTTTCTTACATTTCATGGCCTTTAGAGCTAAAATTTTCCAAGTTGGTGAAAAATCAGTTAAGGAAATAAGGACCTTAGTTCCTGTGAATGTGAAATTGGTCCTAATGATATTCAACAGCTGTATACACATATTTTACATGATGTTATGTCTAGAAATTAATTCAAATTAAAAAAAAATGTTTACAGCAAAACAAAATTGACTATAAAACACCACCTGTGTCATTAACTGCAGTTCCTGGTAGATCAGCCAGCCTTGGTACATAGTCCTCACTCAAAGGCTTCAAGGACACAAATGAGTACAGCGTACGATTAGACCACAAATATATACCGACATCTCCTACATGTGTCGTTGCAAGGAAGTTTCCACAGGTTGACATGGACAGTGAAGTAACAGCTGAATTCACCAGAAACACGTCAATTGACCTAAATGAAATACAAACAAAGCATAAGTGAAAAACTAAAAAAAACTTGCACAAAAAAAAAGTTTTCCTTCGGCTAGTGAGTTAACATTAACAACAATTATATTTGTATACTTTACTTGTCAATAATGTCCTATCACAACTAAACAACAAACAAAGGTAAGTATAAATACAAATTTTTATTGGTCTATTAAGAATTTAGAGGAGAAACAGACTAAAAATTAATTTCAATTAATGAAAAACTGTAGAGTTATTTTATAAACACAGTTTGGCCAAATTAAAAATTTTGTGCCAGCATACCTCCCTGTTGGCAGGTTCCATGTTCGAATACTACAATCCATTGCACTTGAAATCAACCAACGTCCATCGGCAGAGAAGGTCTGTGGAAATATTTCACAAATGTTGTTAATAAGGAAAATCATGAGTTTCTAAGTCCTATACCATCTCATACCAAAGGAAAAGCATGAAAACCATACAAGAACACTGTGTAGTTTGTCTCAAAACAGAAAAAATTTCAGGCCTAGAGAAAACAGTGTTAATTATATTTCTAAATAAGAAATACATGTATAAGATTTTATTTTAAAAAGCAGTGTTAATTATATTTCTAAATAAGAAATACATGTATAAGATTTTGTTTAAAAAAAAAAAAAGGTGGAGTGGGGGAAGGGTGAGGAAAGAATATCTTACATGTAAATGTCTGGTACAGTATTATTTACAATCAATTGAAAACTTGTAACAATAAATTTATTATTTTACCATGTCAGAAATGGCAGAGGTATGTCCTTGGAAATGTCTCACTTGCTTCCTTGTGTCAATATCAATGATACTGATAGAGAAATCATCCAAGGCCACAGCCAGCATTGAACTGATGAAACAAAAATGCAAACAAGAGTCATGTTGGAATTCTTATAATGGTACCTGTATACAGGTATAATCATAACACCCTGTCTGTAACATTAAAGAATATATTGTATAAATTTTCCATAAATCTACAGGCTGGCAATTTTCTGCATTACTTATAGAAGTAATTTATTTCTGATTGGCACATTAAACTAAGATTAAATTTAAAAATAACATTTTTAAATATAAAAGAAGAAGAAGAAGAAGAAGAAGAAGAAGAAGAAGAAGAAGAAGAAGAAGAAGAAGAAGAAGAAGAAGAAGAAGAAAAGAAGAAGAAGAACAACAACAACAAAGGAAATACAATAGAAGATCAAAATTCTGAACCATCTGCATAGTGCACATTACTATATATTCATATTTGTTGAAATATTGCAAATTTACGAAAAGAAATATCATAACAACTTCTCACCTATCCCTATGAAGTAAGATTTGAGAGATGAATGTTTCCATTTTCACTTCTCCTAGTAATTGCCTACTCTTGAAACGCCAGAAGTTGATGAAGCAGTCACCACCAGCAGTGATGACCTTTTGGTTCAGGCTATCACAGGCAATACCTCTTACTGAGCCAATATGAGCTTCATGGACATATGAATAATGCTTAAAATGAAAATTTCATAGATATCCATACAAAATGCATAGTATGTTTCTTTCAATACCTGCAATTATTACTTTGATAGTATATAAGAGAATAAGATTTCTTTTTCTTTTTGTATTCAAGATGTATTTGGGATTATTCTGCAACATATTTATTGAAATTTTGACTTTTTTTTTTTAATTTTTGAAATTCCAAGATCATATGAAAAATAAAAATTCATCCTACACAGCTATAATCTAGTTTTTAGTGTTGTCAAATTGATATGTTTGATTCCAGTGAAAGTACATTGATTACCTAGAATTAAGAAAATATAAGAACATTATTCTTTCTTGTATATTTAATGGCAAATTATTTTAATAAAAATATACAACTTTGATCTCTTTATGTAGAATCTGATAATTTATTTATCATGAGTGAAACCTTTGACGTAAAGCAGGTCCCCCTTACCACGAGTGTCGCCAAAACTACCACGATGAAGGCCAGACTGCAAATTGTACATATCAACTTCTCCAGAGCTATAGCCCATGAAGCCAAAATTACCACATGAACTGATTTCAACAGCCTGAAAGAAAATTTTTATGATAAAATTAATGCTAAACTGAAAGAAATGAACAGAGACACTCTTGGTGCATCTTTTAAATATAAGAGTTTTATAAGCGTTTTGTG
>JBBPDF010654056.1:0-13783 GCA_037974715.1 Lomanotus vermiformis | reverse complement strand
AGGTAAGATAATATAAGACAAGATAAGAAAAGATAGATGAAACTTTCTCTTCTTCATTTTATGGTAACACATTATGAATACTAGTAAACTAAAACAATAAAGGGGTTAAATAAACGTAGTAGTATTGTGGGCAATAATGACACAAGATTCTTATGACAATAATAACAAACATGCACTTGTATTACAATATTATTATAATTTTAATTGCATGATAAGAGGAAGAAAAGAAACTGAATAACTGATTTAAAGGTGAAAATAAATCATTAGGAAAGTCATATACGCTTAACTGGTGAGTTGAGCTGACTCCTACCAATACCTGGTCTTGTAATTCTAGGTGATGAAGATTGATAGATGTGGAAGTTCATTGGGTCATTTTGACACTCATACTTACAAACTTACAAACTTAACCTAGAGTAGAAAGTAAACAGTGCACATTATAGTGACAAGGAAACCATTGTATCAAATCATTGAGAATAAGTATATATTTTGATGATTAAGATAATTCATATTGTAAAAACGCAGCACGAATATGAGCCAAACTAATTGTACTAATTTGTTAATTTCTGTTAAGACTCTATTCCTCTAAGTTAATTCGATATGGCATTTCAATAATAATAAGCTATATAATATGTACATGTATATTACATTGTAGAGCATTTCATATTATTCTAGGTTTATGCTATCTCTACTGGTGTTTGAAAATTACATTTTTGTCATTCTAGAAAACGCATAAAAACTAAAATAAAACCCCATGCCCTTTTCTAGTCACAAGTAACATTTTATGTGAGATAACAATGTCCATAGAACATTATTCTAAGCTGACTCATACGTTGGTTTGTTTAGGTTGTTTGCAGGGTCGTCCTGAGTGGCTCGAGCCCATCTACTTGGATCCCAAATATTGGTAATCGAATCCCAAAAGCTACTACCGGTATTATAGTCACGGTCATAACTAGAGTAACCCCACGGATTCATCCGGATATATGGTACCGGATACGGCGTGTGCCACGGATAGGCTCCACTCCAAGGCGGATAACTCCACCAAGGCGCCATTCCATTCCGGTTCCTCACCATCCAGTCATCTTGGTCATTCATGGTATTGAACATATTAAACATGGCGTTACGCCAAAACGGTCTTGAACATACCCAATTCCATCCACCGCCAGGCCCGCACATGGCGTCTCTATTACCAGCATTTGTGTTTCTCGTCACCCATCCCATAAACCAATTTCTATTACTTCCGGGTGATTTGCCGCCATATCCCGAAAACCAGTTGTTGTTCTTGTTTGTCGAAGTCTGGTCTCCGTACATTACACTGCTTGCCGTTCTCATAGCATTCCAGGTCCTCTTCTTGTACCTTATGTCATCGGCCATCTTTGAATTCCATCGCGATTGGCCGTTAGCTGGTGTTCTTTGTAACTTGGAAATTCGGTCGCGGTAGGACTTCAGTAGACTGTGCATCGGTTTTGTTTTCTGATTGGTCCGCTTTGTAATCAATGATTCGTTAGGTTTCTCATCGACAGTATCACCAGCATTTCCAGCATCACCGCCCATCGCAATTTTCACTTTTCTCAACGCCTCTATAGCTCTCCTGCGTCTGGTGACCGTGTTGGGGGATGATTTTTTTAAGTTTTCCGATTCTCTCGGATACCTCATCCATGTCCAACCATCGTCCATGAACCACGGATTGAAGCTGTTATCTACGTGCGAGGAAATCATCGCCTCCGGGTTTGGCTGTGTCCAATACTGAGTAAGCATCCTGCCCCATCTCTTACTTCGGTCACCTTCTGGAGAGTCTTGGACGGATCTCTTTCCTTGGCTTCGCGGATATCGCATTGGGTTCCATGAACTGAAATAGGAACGCGGATGCCATCTCTGGATATCAGAAGAAGGATAACTCATACTATTTCGCCACCAAAAGTACGGCTGCATTTCGGAGTTTTGGTTCCAACCGGTCCCCCACCTTTTAGTGCGATCAAAATATTTCACATCTCTCTTGGATCTGTCTGAGGCTGGCTGCTCGTCTGTGAGCTCATCTTCTTCCGATGTCCGTGGGTATCTCATCGTGTAAAAACGACCAAAACGTGACCATGGATATCTGGTGACCGAATTGTAAGATGGATATCTCATGCCCTCCCA
This sequence comes from Lomanotus vermiformis, assembly GCA_037974715.1. NCBI lineage: Eukaryota > Metazoa > Mollusca > Gastropoda > Nudibranchia > Lomanotidae > Lomanotus > Lomanotus vermiformis. The sequence continues at coordinate 11,647 of JBBPDF010654056.1, read as the reverse complement.
CTGGCCTTGCCACCATGGAAAAGGGTACATCTCTGAGCTTTGGCCCCACCAGTTGTTCCACCTTTTATTGCGATCGATGTCATCAGCGTCCCTCCTAAATCTTTTTAGAGGCGACTTCTCGTCTTCGGACTCTTGTTCGTTACTTTGTGAATTGCGTGGGTATCTCATCGAGTTCCATCTTCCGTAATAAATCCACGGATAAAAATTATGGGAAAACGGATATGTCATCATGTTATTCCACTGGCGCTGCCACCACGAGTCCGGGTACATCCCAGAGTTTTGGTTCCACAAGTTGAACCATCTTTTAGTGCGGTTAATGTCTGAAGAGCTCCTCCTGGATCTTTCAAAAGACGCCTGTGCGTTTTCCGTTTCTGGCTCTTCACCTTTAGCAGTACGAGGATATCTCATTGAATTCCATATGCCGTAAAAGTTCCATGGATACCAAGTTTGAGAAAAAGTAAAGGGATACCTATTCATGTTCCACTGGCTTTGTTGCCACCATGAATGAGGATACATCATGGAGTTTCGGTTCCACCAGCCGTTCCATCTCTTGTTGCGTCCAGCATCCGCTGTGTCCCTTTTGGTTCTGTCTACACTTGATTGACTATCTGAGTGCAAATTTTCAGTATTATCGTCGTTACCTGGACTCCTTGGATATCTCATCGAATTCCACCCACCAAAGTAACCAGACTGCGGATACCAGTTGCTGGAAGGCATTCCACTCATCTGACCTTGACCTTGCCACCACGAGTACGGATGCCAGTGAAACCGTTGGTCCCACCAGTTGCTCCATCTCTTAGCTTTAGCGCTGTCTGTTTCAATTGCGTCTCTCTTAGATCTGTCCAAAGACGACAACTCGTCGGCTTGCCTGGTGGTCTCGTCATCGGTCGATGCCCGTGGGTATCGTACCGAGTTCCACCAGGCGTAAGACCACGGGTAGAAAGTCTGGGAAATCATTGGATAAGGATACCACTGGTTTTGCCACCAGGGGTAGGGATACATCATGGAATTCTGGTTCCATCGTTTACTTCGATCAGCATCTGGTGTTGTTTCCCTCTTTGATCTACTTTTATCTGCTTGTCCCCCAACCACATTCGTTTCGTGTACCTCTGATTTTCTGGGATATCTCATGGAATTCCACCTCCAATTAAAATACCTTGGATTCCAGTAACCTGAATACATAGATTCCATTCCGTTCCACCGGTTTTGCCAACGCGAATATGGATCCATCCGGTAATTTTGGTTCCACCAGTCGCCCCATCTCTTGTCACGGTCTGGTTCTCGTGTATCACGTTTAGACCTGTCCCCTACTTCATCTCCTTCTGAATATCTCGGATGTCTCATCGAGTTCCACCTTCTATAATACGACTGTAGATGCCAGTTGTTTGAATACCAATACGGATAATTTATTCCATTCCACTGGTTTTGCCAATACGAATTGGGATTCATACGGTAATTTTGATTCCACGACCAGTCGTCCCATCTCTTGTCACGAACTGGTTCTTCTGTATCCCGCTTAGACCTGTCGAGCGTTTCTTCTTCGTGCGATGTCCTCGGGTATCTGAAGGAATTCCACCTTCCGTAATAGGACCATGGATACCTGTTGTTCGAATACATGAATGGGTGCCTCATGCCGCCCAGTTGGTTTTGTTGCCACCGTGAGTATGGATAGCTCGCGTCATTATAGTTACGGTTCCACCAGCTGTCCCATCTTCTACTGCGCTCAGCGTCTGCTGTGTCCCGTTTTGTTTTATCAACGCGCTGTTCTTCCTTTTGAGGCTGTGCTTCTCCGCTTTGAGGGGTTCGTGGGTACCTCATCGAGTTCCACCTGCCGTAAGAAGTCCACGGATTCCAAGCTTTGGAAAATGGATAATTCATCATATTCCATTGGCTTTGCCGCCATGGATATTGATGCATCATTGAGTTCTGGTCCCATCGTCTACTTCGATCAGCGTCGGGCGTTTCCCTCTTCGGTCGATCTTTTTCTGAGAGTCCATCTACCTGATCCGTTTCGTCACCTTCGGATGTCCGTGGATATCTCATCGCGTTCCACCTCTCATAATATGCCCGTGGATACCAGTTGTTGGAATAAACAGATGGATACATAATTCCACCCCACTGGTTTTGCCACCGTGAATGTGGATACCACATGGTATTAAAGTTTTGGTTCCACCAATTGCCCCATCTTTTTCTGCGTTCATCGTCTTCGGCATCCCTTTTTGATCTATCTACACGCGACTGTTCGTTAGAAGCGTCTTGACCGTGAAATCCCTCTACGTTTTGCTCTTCGCTTTCATTTTCTGGTTCGGCTCTTTGCGAGGTTCGTGGATATCTCATAGAGTTCCAACCTCCGTAAAAATTCCACGGATGCCAATTTTGGGAAAAGGGATAGTACATCATGCTCCATTGACTTCGCCACCAGGGATGCATCATTGAGTTATCGCCCCATCGTTTACTTCGATCAGCATCCGGTGTTTCCCTCCGCGATCGCTCAACTTCCGGCTGCTCATCTCCTTGATCCGATTCATCCATGTCTGATCCCCGTGGATATCTCGACCAGTTCCAACCCCCACGCCGAGTCCATGGATACCAACTGCGTGGATACATAGATGGATATTCCATTCCATTCCATTGCCACCAAGGATAGGGATATGTCCAGTAGTTTTGGTTCCACCAGCTGTTCCATCGTTTGCTGCGGCCATTCTCTGCTGTGTCCCTTTTGGTTCTGTCTGATGTTGATTGTGCTGATGAAATTCCTGCATTTTCCTCGTCCGATTCTCGTGGATACCTCATTGAATTCCACCGTCCATAATTAGTCCACGGATACCAGTAATACATGGGCGGATAACTCGTTCGACCCCATTGACGTTGCCACCACCAATATGGATACATTCTATTGCTCTGGTTCAACCAGTCGCCCCATCTCTTTTCACGGCCAGGCTCTCCTGTTTCCCGTTTAGACCTGTCTACTGTTTCATCTCCTTCCAGTGTACGTGGATATCTCATTGAATTCCACCTTCCACCATAAGACCACGGATACCAGTTGTTATAAGACATAGACTGATAATCCATTCCGTTCCACCGACGTTGCCACCACGAGTACGGATTCATCAAAGAGTTACCGTACCAGGAGTAGTTCCATCTTTTATCACGTGTAGATTGAGTTGCTTCCCTTTTAGATCTCTCAGCTGTTGCCTTCTCGTCCTCCATTGTGTCGTCTTGCTTCATTCCTGATTCTCGTTGATATCTCATTGGGTTCCAGCGTCCACCATAAAACCACGGGTTCCACGTCTGGTAAAAGTTGGGTTGCCACCAGCCTTGCCACCTGGAGTACGGAAACATCCTGGAGTTTTGACTCCACCAATCGCCCTGGCGTTTATTGCGTTGATTTTCTGTAGTGTCCCTCTTGGATCTCTGTGGTTCTGGACTTTTCTCTAACTGCTCTGATTCCTCCCCGTCTGAATTCCGTGGATATCTCATGGAATACCATCTCCAGTAGTAGGGCCGTGGATACCAGTTGTTTGAATACATAGGTGTGTAGCTCATTCCATTCCACTGGTTCTGCCACCACGATCGCGGATACATACTATAATTTTGGTTCCACCAACTGTTCCATCTCTTTTCACGGCCAGGTTCCCCTGTTTCCCGTTTAGACCTGTCTACTGTTTTATCTTCTTCTGGTGTCCGTGGATATCTCATAGAGTTCCACCTTCCATAGTTTGTCCATTTATACATAGATGGATAACCCATTCCGCTCCACTGGCTCTGCCACCACGATTGTGGATACATCCCATAATTTTGGTTCCACCAGCCGCTCCATCTTTTTCCACGATCAGTTTCTTCGGTCTCCCGTTTAGATCTATCCTCAGTTTCGGTCCCTTCTGAAGTTCGTGGATACCTCATGAAATTCCACCTTCCATAATTATACCATGGATACATAGATGGATACCTCATTCCGTTCCATTGACTTTGCCACCACGAATATGGATGCATCCAATTATTTTGACTCCACCAGCCGCTCATTCTTTTTCCACGATCAGCTTCTTCTGTTTCCCGTTTAGACCTTTCATCTCCTTCTGAAGTTCGTGGATATCTGATCGAATTCGATCTCCCAGAATTAGTCCACGGATACATAGATGGATACCTCATTCCGTTCCACTGGTTTTGCCACCACGAATTTGGATACATCCCATAATTTTGGTTCCACCACTTTTCCCGATCAGCTTCTCCTGTTTCCCGTTTAGACCTGTCTACTGTTTCATCTCCTTCCGGTGTACGTGGATATCTCATGGAGTTCCACCTTCCATAATTATACCATGGATACCACATTCCGTTCCACTGGTTTCTCCACCACGAATATGGATGCCTCCAGTTATTTTGACTCCACCAGCCGCTCCATCTCTTTTCACGATCACTTTCTTCTGTTGCCCGTTTAGACCTTTCATCACCTTCTGAAGTTCGTGGATATCTGATCGAATTCCATCTCCCAGAATTAGTCCATGGATACATAGATGGATACCAATTGTATATAGATGGGTATCGCATTCCGTTCCGCTGGTTTTGCCACCACCAATGTGGATTCATCCTGTTATTCTGGTTCCACCAATTGTTCCATCTCTTTTCACGACTGGATTCTCCTGTTTCACGTTTAGACCTGTCTACTGTTTCGTCTCCTTCTGTCCGTGGATACCTCATTGAATTCCATCTTCCATAATTATACCATGGATACATAGATGGATACCTCATTCCGTTCCACTGGCTTTGCCACCACGAATTTGGATACATCCAGTTATTTTGACTCCACCAATTGTTCCACCTCTTTTCACGTTCAGCTTCTCCTGTTTCACGTTTAGACCTGTCTACTGTTTCATCTCTTTCCGGTGCACGTGGATATCTCATGGAATTCCACCTTCCACTACGAGACCAGGGATACCAGTTGTTGGAAGACATAGACTGATAATCCATTCCGTTCCACCGACGTTGCCACCACGAGTACGGATTCATCATAGAGTTACCGTACCACGAGTAGTTCCATCTTTTATCACGATTTGCCTTAGTTGCTTCCCTTTTTGATCTGTCAGCTGTTGCCTCTACGTCTTCCTCTGTGTCATCGTGGTCCTGTCCTGATTCTCGTGGATATCTCATGGAATACCATCTCCAGTAGTAGGGCCGTGAATACCAGCCATTTGAAAACATAGGTGTGTAGCTCATTCCATTCCACTGACTTTGCCCCCACCAATGTGGATACATCCTATAATTTTGGTTCCACCAACCGCTCCATCTTTTTTCACGGCCAGTTTCGTCGGTCTCCTGTTTAGACATGTCTACTGTTTCATCTCCTTCTGGTGTCCGTGGATATCTCATAGAGTTCCACCTTCCATAATTATTATACCATGGATACATAGATGGATACCCCATTCCGCTCCACTGGCTTCGCCACCACGATCGTGGATACATCCCATAATTCTGGTTCCACCAATTGTTCCACCTCTTTTCACGTCCAAGTTCTCCTGTTTCGCGTTTAGAACTGTCTACTGTTTCATGATTTTCTGAAGTATCCCTTTTGGATCTTTCTGGCTCTGGACTTTTCTCTAGCTGCTTATATTCTTCCCCTTCTGAATTCCGTGGATATCTCATGGAATGCCACCTCCAGTAATAGGATTGTGGATACCAATTGTTTGAATACATAGACGGATACCCCATTCCGTTCCACTGGTTTTGCCACCGCCGATGTGGATACATCCCATAATTCCGGTTCCACCAGCCACTCCATCTCTTTTCACGATCAGTTTCTTCTGTCTCTCGTTTAGACCTGTTCTCTGTTTCCTCACCCACTGATGTTCGTGGATATCTCATAGAATTCCACCTTCCATAACTATACCATGGATACATAGCTGGATACCCCATTTCGTTCCACTGCTTTTGCCACCACGAATTTGGATACATCCAATTATTTTGACTCAACCAGTCGCTCCATCTTTTCTCACGATCACTTTTTTCTGTTTCCCTTTTAGACCTATCTACTGTTTTATCTCCAACTAATTCTTCCGTGTCGTTGTCCTCAGATTTGCGTGGGTACCGCATAGAATTCGTCATGGACTGTTGGTTCCACCAGAAAGGATTCGTCATAAATCGTTGGTTCCCCCAGAAAGGATTCATCATAAATCGTTGGTTCCACCAGAAAGGATTCATCGTAAATCGTTGGTTCCACCAATAAGGATTCATCATGGATGGCTGATTCCATCCATTGCCCCAGATGCTCATCCATTGCGACATGCCTCCATTTCGTTGTGCCCATTGCCCAAAGCGACGGAGTCGAGACAGAACGTCGTTTAGCGACAGGAAGGCGTTTTCTCGACTCCTAAGGCAATTTGATTGTCGCTTGTCTATGGGCGTGCTCTGGGCTAAATCCCTTCCTTCTTTCTCTCCACTGTTGCTAAAATAATTCCCTATCGATTTTCTCGCAGATCTAGACCGCACGAAATTCCAGCTGCGCCAAGGAGACCACAGCATTTTGTTTCCTTCATCATGGTCACACACACCATAGTTATACAGATCCCGAGACTGGTCCCAGCCGTATCTCTTTGCGTGATTTGCCATTTCCGAATCAAACGTGTCTCTACTTTGTTGTGGTTGTTCAGCCTTTTCGAACGAGCTTCTCTTATCCCGTGATAGATTTGACTTTTCTTTCTCCTGATTCGTTTTCTCTCGAGCAAATCGTTTATACCAAGGACGAATTCTATTGGTGAAGTCTGTGTATCCATTGCCAAAGGCGTTTTTATACATTGGCGATGCACCAAAGGCCGGATTTTCGTGGTTAAACGGATCACGCCATCTGTTGTTCTCAGCATAACTCCATGGATGTGAGGGGTTGAAGCTAGCGTGACTACCTGAATTGCCAGCTTGCTTTAAGAAGTTATCGAAACCATTTCCCGGTGAACCCCCGACAAAGAAAGCTGCAAAATTATCCGGTGACCCTTTACCTCCTTCATGTTTGAACGGCCTGTATCCGCCGTTTTGGGCTGTATTGAATTTTCCCGCCATATCCCGCCACCGACTTCCGCTTCCCATTGTTGGGTATCGAGACCCAGATTCCCATGTTTGCGGGTCCTTTCTGGATGACCATCTCTCGTCAGAGTAATCGAACTTTTCTTTGGCCGACGATCCCCATTGCTCAGACTGACTTGTTAAATGTTCTTTCCATTTGTTTTCACGGCCGTACTGACTGCTAGCTCCTCGCCATATGTTTGTGGACGAAGGTGAAGAAGAAGGGATATTTCTGTGCTGCCCGCTACTTCCAAATCTAGACTTCTCGCCATCTTTGTTCTTCAGCCAGTTGTTAAAAGATAAAGCTCTTTTTATTTGATCGGAGATTCCGACATTCTGTGCGCTCCTTTTTCTTCGTGCATAACGGTTATTGCTGGGCTTAAAGTCAAAGGATCGGTGTTGGTCTCGCCAGTTGTTCGCATAAGACCCCGGCCAATTGAACCTGGCATTAAATTGCGGCCCCGCCCTCCAATACCATTGATAGAGTTGGGATGGATGCCAAGAGTGGAAAGACCAGGGAGTAGAGGCTCCGAGGGCTCCGTTATAAAAACGGAGCATTTGCTGATACCTTCGCGCCCAATCCGTCATGGCAGTGTAGTAGGGATTTCTCTTAAACCTTTGTGATTCCAGCTTCTCCTTTCTGGCCTCTGAATCGTAGAAGTTAGACGGCAAACCAGATATTTCATCCGATTGAAACGACGTCAAGGAAGCTTCTCGTTTAGTCCTGGACGCAGCTGGATTCGGATTTTTCTCAACCTCCTTATCGTCGTCGTGGCTTTCAGTATCGTTTGAAGAGTTCAAATCTTTCTGGATCCAGCTTGACAAGTGGTCCAAAAACTCGTCCATGGTCGTGATATTCAAGTCCTTGCCTGTTTCGTTGGACATCGAGTCCCAAATGAACCTTTCCATCGTCCACAGCATCCACATGTCGTAAGGTGACACGTGGAATCCAAGTTCAAACGGATGCCAGCCAGGCGGGGGCGTATTCCAGGAACCAAAATTATTGACAGTCTCGTTCTGATCCCGGTCTTCGTCAAAAATGGACGGTCCCGATCCCTCATTCTTCGTGTCCTCAGGTTTGACACTTCGTTTTTCCTTGGTGTTTTGGTGAATGTCACTTTCATGAGCTTGTTCTATAAACGGATTACCATCTTTGAGGTCGTGCTCTCCAGAACTTTGACCCCTCTCCCGTCTCTTTCTGCCATTCCATCGCCAATTCGGGTATCCTCCGAAAAACCATGGATCCAGACCCAAAACTACTGGGTAGGTACTCACACCTATCAAGGGCATCGGTGTTCTTCCGAGGAATGGCAGTTGTTGGTGGAATTGATTGGGAACTACCGAATTCATTCCATTTTTGCCAACCGCCCCGTTTGTGCTCTCACCTTTAGCTTCGTTCTGTCCGTTGCTTTTCCCTGACCCTGGTGCATTCCTCTCTTCAGATGCCGTGGGACGTGAACCGGAGAAGGATCCTCGAGGCCCAGTTTTACCACCAGCGTTCCTCGCATCTTCCATTGCGTGTGCAAACGGTCTGGAATCCCCCTCCGTAGTTTGGATCCTATCTGTACTCGAGTCTTGCCTCTGAGATGGGAAGAGGTGTTTGTATCTTTTGAAAAATGGATTCATGTTTTCCCCTGACGAATGCTTCTGTTCCAAGTTGGCAGCTTGTGGAAATGCAGCTTGTGGCTTCTGGCTGGACTGGAAGTCACGATTATCGCTTTGTCGACTGAAGGGGAATGACTCGACGCCTCTGCCGAAAGGCCGCGTTTGACCTGTGACCTTTTTGAAGGGACTCTGAGTGTAGGCGGATCGCCGGAAGGGAAAAAACGGGGTTGGCCCCTGCGTGAACCACGGAGGACTCATGCTGATTGGCCTTCCCATCACCCCTTTGCCCCACGACTTCCGGTTGCCCCCGTCGTCGTCAGAGGCCCACCACATGGAGGCCCCGGGAAGACCCCACGCCGTGGTGTGCTCGCCGTGGTAGCACGCCTTCCGACCTTGGCACAAGTCGACCGCCCTGGAGTCCCTGCCGAACAGGCGCCCCATACCCATGCCCGTGCCCGGGCCGGCCCCCATGGACATCATGTTGCGCTGCAGGAACCATTGCCACTCCTCGTCCAGGCGCCTTCTCATGGCGTTCCTCCTCTGGGGACCCTAAGGACGACACAAGCACATCTATGTGATGATTTACTGTTTGTCCGTCTACACGCTACACACTCCCGCCCCTAATACACTGATAATGATGATGTTGGTGATGAAGACGACAACGACGACGATAATGATGATGATGATGATAATGATGATGGTGGTGATGATGATGATGATGATGATGGTGATGATGATGATGATGATGATGAGGAAGATGATGATGTTGATGATGATGATGATGATGATGATGATGATGATGATGATGATGATGATGATGATGGTGATGATGATGAGGAGGAGGAGGATGATGATGATGATGGTGAGGATGAGGATGATGAAGATGATGATGACGATGATGATGATGATGATGATATTGATGGTGATGACGATGATGACGATGATGACGACGATGATGATGATACTAATGATAACTACGACGACGGTGATGATGATGACGAAGATGATGACAATGCTAATAATTGTATTAATAGGCAGTAATAATTCAAGACAGTTTATATAGATTTAATGAAACACAGACTGACTGATAGATTGACAGAAAGAAACGCAGACGGACGAACAGACAGGCGGACGGACAGAAAGACAGACTTACTGGTTGCATATCTTTAAACTTCTCAGCCAGTCGGACAAGGTCCAGAAAACTGCGTTTTACGTCACAGAAGCTGATTTCTTTACCGTCTGCAAAATAAATTCAAAGAGGCCTTTGCTCAATATTGTAATCGACCAAATCGGTTGCCGAATATCCGGCCAGTCAAAATCTTGCAAGTTCACCTAAACGTTGTGAACGCGCACGGTTTTGGTAGGCCACCTGGTGGGTAACCGAATGCTGAGTTCACATTGCTGACAAAAGGCGGATGATAACATTCCAAAAATGCGTATAGCTTTCTGTTACTGTTATCAAAGTGAGATCCGATTTCAAAATCGTTGATAGTAAATAACACATCCGTGAACAAGGAGAAAAATATTAATATATCCTGTAATATATCCTGTAATAATATCCTGTACCCGACATGTCAATGATAACAATATACAGGTTTATGGAATGGAATGCAAAAATATTAAGATAACATTTTGGTGGTGGTGATGATGATGATGATGATGATAGTGGTGGTGGTGGTGGTGGTGGTGGCGGTGGTGGTGGTGATGATGATGATGATGACGATGACGACGATGATGACGATGATGATGACGACGACGATGATGACGATGATGATGATGATGATGACAACTATGATGATGATGATGATGATGATGATGATGATGATGATGATGATAATGATGATGAAGATGATGGCGATAATGAGAATGATGATGACGATGATGATGATGATGATGATGATGATGATGACAATGACGACGATGATGACGATGATGCTGACCTCGAAAATGGCGTGTCCAGTCACCCTCATCAAGCCTTCCATCCCCATTTGTATCCGCCATATCAAACATGGCCGATGCCACAGCGACCTTGACCCCATAACGACCTGACTGTTGGCTTTCAAACTCGTCACGATCCAAGCTTTGATCACCTAAGGAAAAAAAAGTAAGTAGATTTAATGAACCTCTATTTCACTGATACGGACCAAAATAAACCGGACGTCCAGTCACATTCTTTTTCTTCTTCATGTACTAGGTCTGATACAGACATCGGTGATCATGGCACACTATTTACTTCTATCCTCAGTCAATCTCAAAAAGCTCATATTATTTTTATTACTCTTAGTTTTATTGGTCATCCAGTGAATTAAGCTCTGTAAATATGTTTCACCACATAACCTATAACACTTTATTGAACAAACATCTCGAAAGGATGCCGAATGAAAATGTTAAAAGCTGTCATTTTATGAAGGTCTCAAGAGCATGTGAGATATTATTTCAGTTTATTGAACAACGATTTCTAAAGGATGCCGAATGAAAATGTATAAAGCTGTCATCTTATTAAGATCTCAAGAGCATGAGAGATATCATTGCAGTTGATAGACAGAAACGGAGAGTCTTCTGCAGAAAAATAAGGAAAGCTGCCAAAGTTGCAATGTCGGACGACTACGCCAGCGTATGTATTCAAGCCAAATTGATCAAGTCGGATTGACTGTCGTATGCATTCAAGCCAAATTGATCAAGTCGGATTGACTGTCGCATACATTCAAGTCAAATTGATCAAGTCGGATTGACTGTCGTATGCATTCAAGTCAAATTGATCAAGTCGGATTGACTATCGTTTTTGTTAATAATCTTTAAAAAAAAAAAAAACAACCAAAAAAAAACAACCAAAAACAAAAGACTGCAAAGCATTAAAAACCTTTATTAACTCCGGAGGAAGGTGGGGGGGGGGGAGATTCGTCTTTCGGGTCTCTCCCGAAGGAAGACCGGAATAGATCCAGGCAGCGCAGTCAATGAGGGCAATTGGGGTGAATTTTCTTGCCCAAGGAAAAAA
>JBBPDF010642994.1:0-13784 GCA_037974715.1 Lomanotus vermiformis | reverse complement strand
CCCCCCCCCCCCCCCCCCCCCCCCCCCCCCCCCCCCCCCCCCTACCACCTATTAAGGATTAAGGTCACATTTTTTAATGCACTATATATTTTGAATTATTTTTCTTTACGAAATTGACATACATTCTTTCTCATTCAAGCACATTTAAAATGCCTTGTACAAAACGTCATTCTTTATCAAAATGAACAAATTATGTCACAATATTTCCATGTACATATTTTAAATACTTTATACACAAGCCTTGGCTCTCTACCACATATCCAGGGATGGGGAAAAATGTAAAACAAAATGAAGTTGGTTTGCGAAATAGATTAATGGTATTGGAATGGAAATCTGAGAGGAAAAAAAAAAAATTCCTAAGTATTTTTATTTCTCCTCATTTTATAAAAGTCAGGGATGGAAAGGTTTGTTTGTTCACTTGTGTCTATGTAGCCCATTTTATTTTATAATCATAATTTTGCATGAAATGTCTTGTTTGGCTGTACTTCATGCCCATTCCTGTAGCAGAAAGAACAGAATAGGATAAGCACCTTACTCCAATGAAACTATATGTAATCATTGAAAGGATTCTATCCACCTATCCCCCATCTATTATCCCCATCTATTATTGCATATGAAGCACGTGGTATCTTACCGTCTTATGTTGTACCATCTCATATCGTACCATCCTATAATCAGGAAGAATGCAAATGCACATTGCTACAACACACTGCTATGTCAAGACAAACTGTGTTCTTTTACCAGTAACTTTCATGCTCAAAGTAAAATGCTATTGTTAATGGGCAGGTGTTCTACTGGGCTTGTGAACTTGAAAAATAACAACAAACAATTGTAATTTGAGTACCACCCTGCACAATTTTGATGAATTTCTTGACAACATTTTTATCTTTCAAACTTTTCCCCATTTCTGTTGAATTCCGCTTTGTCGTTTGTATTGTATTATCAATTTCTGATGTTATAATGCAAAAAAAAAAAAAAAAAAAGTTTTGGTGAATCTTTTGAAAAAAAAAATGCTCTTTTATGTTTTATGTTTGAAAGACTCTCTTTATCTAGAAATGAAAATGAGTATCTATAAAGGAATTATGTATTTTCTTACATTATTTTATTTTTGTATTTGTACCAAAACATTTAAGATTTTACATTTGAATGTTTTAAAGCCAGTCCTTCTCAATGTTATAATTGCAATGTTTAAGTGATGCTAGTGGTAGATGCAATATCAATGGTAATATATCTATGACATTTCCAAATATGTTGATTTTCTACAGCTTTGATCTTCTTCTTGTCCGGGGACCTTAAAAATGTCTTTCCTTTCTGAACTAAGGTATTCTTACAAATCAAACATGAGGGATGAGGAGGGAGGGGGAAGGGGGGGGGGGTATCCAACGTAGCAGCATGGGTCATCAAATGAACTGAAAACTGCTAAACTTTATGTGGTTCTAATGAGTCCAAATAAGAAATATAATAATTAAGGTGATTTGTAGCTGAATTACTTGACTTTTAGCCAACTCACATGACCAACAGCCATCCACTTCCTATTCAACAGACCATGACGCCTTGACAACTTCTGTGATACATGTACGTTAAGTGAGCGATTTCCATCTGCACTTTTTTTATTTCTTGCTAAAGATGTGATTTGTTTCAGGTCTCATTAGGTTTTTAGTTTCACCACTGTGGTGTTAGTTTTTGGTTTGGAAATGTTTGGAAATGTTTGGAAATGTCATTGATTGGGTTGTTTTGTTGTTGATGTTTTTTGTATGTATGGGTTGTTTTTGTTTTGTTTTTTAATTTGTTAGCAATTTTTGCTTTTTTTTTTGTTTTATTTCCCAAGTGATTTATCTTACATTCTACATTTTAGAACAAAATCCTTGAAGCTTTTTAAATAAGAAGATATCAATATAAAAAAAAGAAGCAAAAAAGAAAAAAAAAGAAAACAAAACCCACAATACTCATAGTTTTGATTTTATCCCTCTCAACTCTCTCTCTTTGAACAAAATGACTCCCTCTGTCTCTAGTTTTGTGTTGAAGTTAAACATTTTCAACATTCCCTTTGATCTTCCACCTTCCATGTTGGTCTGCTAGCCTGTCAATTCTTAGGACCAACAAACATGTTTACAAACAATTCATGGCTTTCTCTAATGCCTCCCAGTGAAATATGATCATTGATCACGCACATCTTTCAGTCACTGAAATTCATATGGTATCAATTAAATTTTGAAATACTAAATTGCAAAATATATATTTTACTGTTGAAAATTGTGAATTTATTCACTTTTTACTCAATCATGTTAATGGGCTCTTTGTTTGTCTTCTTGCTTTTCAAAGGGAGCTGTAATGGGCAAAGAGATTGTTATTATGTTGACACAACCATCTCATCCATCCGATCATTGTTGAAAATGTTAGCAGCCACAGTGGACGTTTCTGTCTTAAGAAATCTTTTCCATTTATCCCAATCTCAACATCTTTTTGATACATTGCGAAATTTTAGTACGTGCATAATCATACACCTCTCACCAGTACAATATCTTTTTTCTGTCTTATAATTGTTGTGGCCTATCTGAATCTGGCTTGCTTCATTTCTATTCTCCAACATTTATAAAGATAGAAGGCTACTCATTTTATCTATTAATTTATTGAAAGCTCAGATGGGTTTCACTTCATCCATAACTCAAATAACGCATATCTTTAATTCCCATACTTTTTATGTGTATACTCCTGGAGGCTGTGGTCACCAATGACTTTTGATAGTGGTCATTTGAATAATAATAATCAGTAAATAGAGAGTCCAAGCAGTGAAGTCAAGGCCACAAGCTGCATAGTTGGCATGACCTGACAGTACAAGAATGAAAACAACAGCTGTAGTCCAAGCAGTGAAGTCAAGGCCACAAGCTGCATAGTTCGCATGACCTGACAGTGCTACTTCACTTTGGATCACAGCTTTCCATTTCATTCTCATCGTGTTCCTAACTATCGCTGTTGTCAATTGATAAATTTGAATGGATCAAGAGGTCATCAGGTTAACATCACACCAAGCACCATCATCAGTTCATCATCATGGCGATGTTTTCCACATAGCCTGTTAAGATGGAGCATCCCTTGTTTTGTTTTCTTTTTATTCCAACTTCATATCCTACTTTGTGTTGTCAACCTTCTTAGGGCCAGATAGACCTCAGAGTTGAAGATATCTGCTTTGCATTGTTTCGTTTTATTACTGTTATGGAGCCATTATTAGTAACTCCTTGTAAAAGAGAAAGGATACCTACGATTTTATTATCTGATCAACTCATCATTCTCTTTATGATTTTTTTGTTTATTTTACATTTTTTAATGTATTCTCGATGTTTTATTTCAATTGTAATTTATTTGTATCATAATGTAGCATATTTAATTCTTGTGTCATATTATTTTTGTTTGTTTTCATTACCAAAATTTGCCTTTGTATCAAATATGAAATGCTATATTGTAGAAGTGATCCCAATTCATACGATGCGTTATTCAATATTTTGTGTTTAATGATCTCAACTACAACACAGGCAGTTGATGAGTTCACTAGAACTGGGCGAACCTCTTCATTGTCTTTGCTGGTGATAAACCTGTCTGTCATCTTTCTTAGTACTGTTATGCTTGGTAGAGTGACTTTGTTACAATTATCAACCAGTCATAGCTAATAACATCCTTTCTTCGCCAATATGGCTGCTTCTCTATGGCCTTGTGGAATTTTGAAGTCTTTTTTATTTACCTTTTGTAAGTTTGTGTGTGTGTTTATTCACATTTTTTTAAAGTATGTGATAGTTTTAGTTTTTATTTATCAGAACTTATGAAGAGAACAATACCATGCTGCCGAACAATATTCATGAATGGGTTTTTGTTTTGTAGGATTTTTCTTTTTTGGTTTTTTGGTTTTTGTTTTTTGTTGCTTTTTTTTTTTTAATCTGATTAACCATGACCACAAACATTAAGCAAAAAGGTGGTGAGGTATATTCTCTATTATTATAAACTTCATTTACCCACCAACCTATAGCTAACTGTCCCTATGCAATGTGTGGTGTCCTACCACCTTGGGATGGCATGGAACTAAAAAACTAAAACAGCAAAGTCAACTCAAGAACAACAACTTCCCATCGTATGTGTTTGTTGGTAATTTCTTTGCATTTAATTTTTAATGTCTTTGGGGTACCAATGACTTTGTCTTGCTGTTGATTTTTTTTAACAAGTTTACTTTTCCCCTCAAGTGACATTTTGAAGGCTTGGCCTTGTCCTGAAAACTGTGGATGCAGAGCAGACCCAGTGTTCATGTTAATGTGTGTGTGTCACGTTTACAGCTTTTCTTACCAGTGACGTGTTACACATATCCACCATTGATTGTGTTTGGCTTGATTTGGTGTTGTTTTGGGGTTTTTTTGTATGTGGGCTTTCCATGTCCTGTTATAGTTTAAGGTATTCAGAAATATTATGTATTTGTTATTATTATTATTATTATTATTATTATTGTTATTATTATTATTAGTATTATTATTATTATTATTATAGGTATGAGTGCTACAGTGATTTGTCTATAAAAACTCAAAGAGAAAGTTGTACGTCTAAAACTTCATCATGAAGGCACATTATTTTAGACTGTTACAATTGCAATATAATCATGATATGAATTAATATTTATTATGCTATACCCTCCATTAACATTAATGGAAAGTCATGTTCATATACATAACGAAATGTGACTTCTTTGAATAAGCAACTGTTTTCTTTGTTTTTCTTTTAACTTTTCTTTTCTCTTTTTTCTTGTTTGTTCTTTTTTTTTTTAAAGCTTTTTCTTCTTGATAATCTCCCATATTAGAAAATGGGATGTTGAATTATTTTCTCTCTCATTTGAACTTGAATTTAAATGTCATAAATGTAATAGGGTAATAACCAAGATTTTCAAAGGATGTGTATATGTAATATACGTTGCCAAAATACTTTTGTCTCTCTTTGCCACGCTTGTGATACTGTGATATCACGTCTTTCAATATTATTATCATCATCATCATCATTATTATTATTATTATTTATTTTATCACAGACATACAATTTTCTACAACTTTGTGTCGGATCCTGAGACAGAGTCAAAGGCAAATAGACAAATGGGGAAAAAAGAACATAACATTGAAAGTAAATTAACTCCCAAAAAACAAATAAAACAAATCAAACCCTACAAACAAAGATAAAAGAAACAAAATCTGCGTCAACAAGAAATATATTTATACAAATGTATGTATGTGACCTATTTATCATTTAAAAAAATTATTATTGCTATAAATGCATGTAAATGTTTTATATTAGTTCATTTGTATTTTGTACCTGCCCTTCTCTTTATTAATTTAAGACAGAATGGCTCTTGTTTTCAATGCATACACAGTTGATGCAAGGATGCAGATAAAACTAAAGGCAATATGATATATATATATATATATATATATATGTATTCCATTAGGACGCGTCGTCATAAGATGAGGAAATGCCTCTGTCCCATGCACTGAGAGGAGTGAAGGTGACAGAGCATTTCTTACACTTAAACTAAAAAAAATATTTCCTAGAAAGAAACCTCATATATTAAGTGTAATGCAGGTATTACATGCACAATGGATGTAGTATAACTATAAATAACATAAGAATCTTGTTTTGCTTTTACCTTAAATTTATTTTTACCTTTCTGGTTAAAGCTAAAGACATTATAAGCGTATATTACCATACTATTTTGTCTTTCCTGAGCAGTTTGCGGGTGGTTAGTCAGATTTCCTCTGTCCAAGTTTCTGAGTGTGTGTCAGCCTTTTAAATTGAAGGCGAGGGCCAAGTTTTCCAATTTGTTTGTCGATCAATTAGTCAATGTCCCCTCATACTCTATTGTGAAATTTTAGGAATCCTCTTACCAGGATGAGCTGCCCTGAAATTCTAGGGCGGTACAAGATAGAACATAGACCCATGCCAAATAACTGCTTTGTGAAAGAAAAAAAGGCAGCACATGAAAGACTCTCAATGGCCTTGAAGAGGGATCTGGGGTTCTTTGAGCAAAGCAATGTTGATGGTACGGGATAGGCTTCAATGTTGAAGTACTTGTCAAGGATTGTTTGGTTGTTAATAATGCTACCATTACTCCTCATCCATGATAGATATAAGCTGTGACTTCAAAGGATTGTAAGACACCACGTGGATAATGTTATGCAAGCAGAAATCACGATGAGTAGTGACGATCAAAATCATTTTAATATAATAATATTCAATGCTGTACTTTAGTTTTATCGGTACAATTTTTTCTGGGTTATGTTTTTAAGATTCTTTTCTAAATTAATGCACTTTACTCTTGCTCTTTTACATGGCACAACTGGTGAATTGTATTTTTGTTTCATTCTTGTAATTATGTGATCTCTTGGCATCTTTTTTTTATTGTTCTCCTGTTTCTTCAAATTAATTCTGGTTTTAGTATTGCTGGCTTTTGTTTGTCCATCGATTTGTAAGAAATGATTTAGATTTTTTTTTCTTGCACCTATCATCTTTTCATTCACCAACATTATAATTATCTTTATTACTATTTTTCACTGATTTACTTTCATTTTTAATATTTTAAAGATTTATTTGGTTGACTCTATGGTCAGTTCTCTTGTCAATGTAGTCAATGAGTGCATATGTCATTTTATATCAGAGATAAAAGTTCAAATCCTATTGTTTTACCTTTGGAAAATTTACAATGTAAATTATATCAATAGAAATGCTGTTTTTTCACAGTAGTGAAAAAGGGTGCATGTGTTAGTGCCTTTATTATATAACTGTTTCTGCTTATCTTTTAATAGTCCAATGGTAATTTAACATTTAGGTGGGGTCGGGTGTTGTTTGTTTAAAAAAATTGTGGTATTGCTATAACTTGGCAAGAAATAGGCTTTTGATATTTAAAAGTCTAGTGAAAATCTTTGATTTAGACAATATTATGGCCTGCACTTGACTTAGAACCAATACTGTACTAGAGACCCTCAGTAAAGGTTTTTTGTCTTTTTTGTGAAGCTATGCTAGCCTTTTTCTCTAAGCACAGGGGCCTTGAACTAGGACATTTATGGATATATGTAATAATAATCACCGCTAGTTGACTTATTGCATAATTACTGATATACCAGTATTTTGTTAATTATTTTTTGTAATGCTTGTAATATCATGCAATTTCGAAAATCACCCTTGCCCATTTTTTTCCTCAATTTTTCTGTGGCTGTTTTTCATGTTCTTTTTGTTGTTTTTTTGCTTTGTGTTTTTGTTGTAATAGAAGGGCAGGGTGGTGGTGGTCTATCTACAGAGTAATGAATATAATGTTCTGATCCCTCATTTGACTTTGAAGGGGATAGTTTGGTTCAACATCAAACAGAAAGATTTTTTCCCCTACCATTTACCAATTAATTTGCTTGTAGCATCATGAAAACTTTTAGGGCCTATGTTTTCACAGGGCATGACATTTTTAAATATGTAGTTGTGGATGTCTTATCGTTTTCGCTTTGTGCTTCATTCTATCTCCTAACTACTTTTGAGTTGTTTTTATGCTGAATTGTTAACCATCACCTAGTCAGAAAACACTTCTTTTTTTTTTCATATCTATTTATTTATTTATTTTTTATTATTAATTTTTTGTATAGGGGGAATTTCTCACTTTGTATCATGACTTGTATTTTATTTTGATTGATATCAATACTAATTTTTCTATTCTGCTAAATTTGTTGTTTTTTTTTTTGTTTTTTTTCTTTTCTTTTTTTTGGGGGGTTGGCTTTTTTTATATTTTGCTTTGGAATTGTTCTCTTTCTTCTTTTTTTTTCTTTTCTTTTTTTTTTTCTACAGAAGGAAATATGGGTTCAGTAAACATATAGACATGCAGATTTATATGTTGCTATGATCCTATCATTATCATTTTCCCTTTATGGAAACCATTTTGTCTGAATGTTAAATTATTTGTATGCACATCACTTCACTCAGTTTATCATGCAAATAAATGGAAATATATTGTAGGAAACAAAACTAGACTGTATATCTTGGATATGGGATCTGCTAACAGTAATATTGTCTAAGAGTAATTTTATGTCAAAATCTTGTTTGAAGATCTTGTGGAATTGTTCGGTCATTATGACTGAGAGTATAAGTTTCCATGTTTTCTCTTTTCTGATCCATTTTAAGCATTCTTGTGATTTTGAGTCTTTGATTTGTGCACAGTACATGTCAATTATATTCGATTATTTAGTCCTTTTGATGTGTACTGAAAATGTTTCTTTATTGTTTTAAAGATATAATAATGAAGATGTTAAAAAAATGTGCTGTTGAAGCAATAATGGACGCCGTAGAGGGTAGGGGGTACAGAATTTTCTTTTCTAATGAAATGTCAAAACAAGTTCATTTCTTACTAAACAATGAATTTATTAAATTTTTTAGGAATGTATCTGTAAATCCCAAGTCTATCCATGTTGCCATTAAGGAAGTGCTAGCATACACAAATGCACCAAACGTGGCAATAATTTCTCTTACAAATTCAATACAGATACCTTGCTTACAATATGTTTATGGTAACAACAGATAATTTTCTGAAAATGCACCTTTTCATGACTATCGCTAAAACTTGTGAAGACAACATAGTCTTAAAATGTCATTGATACATGATTTCAAATAATACCATTGCAACATTCCTACAATATATTTTAAAAATATTTTAAATATTTCGTAACACACATATTGGCGATTGTTAGAAATATATATGCATTTGTATGATATTAATATTAGTCTTGGAAGTAAAAGCAGGTTTCAAGTGTTTTTTCATGTTCATATTGTTAAACCAGTAATGAAAATCACTTTTGACATTTGATGAAATAGAAAAATAGCCCAGCTTGATGGCATAGTGTATCTTTACACGCACTAAGTGCCAACACTTTTGAAATATCTCATTCAAATCAGAAGGTAATAATTAATAATATCTTTTCCTGTATTCCAATTCCAATCATCGCTGTAGCTGTAAATTCTTCAACACTTAGTGATCTCACATACATTGATCCCCCATACATTAACATAAGTAACTCGATGGATATATGTTTTGCTGTCATATAGGTCTGCAAGCAAATTATGAGTACTCTATATAAAAATAAAGATCCTATTGGTAATTATTATCAGGAATAATGGGATGAAATATTCTCCCTACAATTCTTGCTAGCTCCACTCAATTTACCCAAGTCACTTAAGTCAGAATGCTTCCATTAACATTTTTATTACAATAAATGTGATTGATTTCTGATCTCTGTTCAATAAAAAAAAATTTGTAGGTATCAGTTTTCAAGAGAGAAAAAAATGATGGGACATATAGGTAGCAACTTACAAGAAAAAAAAATGGGGGTTTTCTTAAATCTAAGTCTAGATCTACATATTATCTCATATATTTTTTGACACTGGTCAAAATTTTGAATATTTTTCCCCTGAGGCTACTACTAAAATAACACTGTGTTACAGTGGAAAGGATAATGTGAGGAAAGAACAATACTCGCACTATGTAAAGATTCACACCATATTTTTCATTTTGTTTTCATTTAAAAGGTGTTTGAAGACTAAACTTAAAATAAAAATACAGTTTGTTTTTTTTCTTTGTTTTGTTTTTAATGATGACTAGAGACGAAAAAAGTGTATTTTGCTTTCTTTTAACCATTGTTGAAGAAAAAAGCAACAAACAACAGATTTCTATTTTGTTTTATTTAAATTTATTTCTGTTAATTAATAGTATTATCTTTATAGGTGGTTGAAGGCAAAACAAAACAAAAAACTCCAAAAAAACAAAACAAAAAACAAAACAAGTGTTTAGCTCAGTCTGACATGGTTGAATTTTATGACATTGCATTGTTTTTTCCTGGTATTCCAACTGCAACGCATTACAGTGTTTTGTCTTTATGAAATATCTTTCTACAATGCCAATCCCAATGTTGTTGGATTTATTTGTCATGATTTTATTGCAAGAGAAATTAAAAGAAATCACTTTTTGATACCATTTACGAACATGTTCAGATCTTGTTTTTGAATTTACATAGGCTGACTTCTGTCCATTCTTTTTTTGAATTGAAGCTAGTATGGGTCTTGGTGATAAAATTTATTGGCGAAATAGTCGTTTACGAGAAATTCAGTTATACATTTTAGACAGGTATGCACTGTAATATTTGATATGCCAGCTTGGAATCAATTGTGTTAACTCTGTTGACTATCCGGCGTACAGTCAGTATTTATATTTACAGTGGAGTCCGTTATTTCTATGTGTAGGTTCGTGCGACTGCAAGACTAACGCTATCATCCGTGTAACCTGAATTCATGAACCCTCACGGTGCTCGTATTTCGCATTATTATTTAATATTATTAGCAAGCACGTGTATCCTCACATCTAAGCCCTACCCTTATGTTACTGCATGAGAGGAAAAAACACCCACCAAACAACTCCGCCCCGTTTCTTAAAAAACAAAGGAAAACAAAACATGCCGATTCCAAGAAGCGGGTCATTGACCTGTGATTAACCTCTTCGTTTGATACCTAGGCTATGTAAGTTTCATTCAACCAGCGTTTAGGTGACCTCATGACCTGCATGACACTGCATTCCAATGCTTAGCCTGTTCGCGTTGCTCATTGCAGAACTTTATACCTTTTCCGTACACAGGGGAGAATTTTTTTCCCCGCACATCGCCCATTGGTGCCAGATGCTACTCGCACTGTATTTTGTAATGGATTGTGTGAATGTTGTGGCAAAATTTGGTGTGTTACTGATGTGCACAAGTAAATGGAACGCACCACAGTGTAGGGTGGAGGCCTAGAACTAGAAACAGTAGCTACGCATAGTGGTCGGTCTAAGTCTAACTTAGAGTCTAAGGTGGAGGTGGAATTGGGGGACAACGCAGCAGGCGAGCTTAGATTAGAGCTATTTCTTTCTGGTTGCTGTCATTGTCTGCCGGTGCCCGAGGCAGGGAATTTTATTTTCACAGCATAGCGACAGTGACATGATCAGTCCGTTCTCCGCTTCCACTCATTTTGGGCGTTCACTTTATCCAATTTCCCCATGAAACCTGTTCATTTTATCCCATATTTTTTTACGTAAACAAATAGCATTTCAATCGGGACCACAGAGTAACGTTCACTTTAACTGATTGTTCAATTTAAGCGTGTTCACTTTAGGCGGACTCCACTGTAATTCATTTTGCTCTCACACTGTTTACAGAGAATAAATCTGAGTACTCACACACAAAAATAACAAATATTAGTATGGTAAATAGATTAGCTGATGTTGTGATTTTAATGAAGGATCCATCAAAAAGAGTACTTTCTGGCATTGACTCAGATCTAATATATACATACATTTTTTAAATAAAAATATTAAACAAATTACACTTAAATCTAGATCTAGGTATCCCTTTTATAATCCTGTCCTTAATATTCCCCTCAAGACGGATGATTCAATAAAA
Organism: Lomanotus vermiformis; assembly: GCA_037974715.1. NCBI lineage: Eukaryota > Metazoa > Mollusca > Gastropoda > Nudibranchia > Lomanotidae > Lomanotus > Lomanotus vermiformis. The sequence goes on along the minus strand of JBBPDF010642994.1, from coordinate 2,307 downwards.
AAAGAACCTAACAAAAATGTTACTCACCACATCTGTTCAAACTAAAATGTAAGATAGATCTATTTCAAGACTACAACACTGCAGAATCTACAGCCTAATTTGAAATTCACCATCAAGTTTTTTAACTGACTAATTAGATCCAAGCCATTTCAAAACAAAACCACCATTATTTATGTTGCTACAGTCTACTGCCAGTTATCCGGCAGCCAATTATCTGACAAGCTCATTTGACTGACATATTGGAATGAAAAAAAGTGCAGATATTTTTTCTTTCGTCGGATAAGAAAATCTGGTTACCCGACACTGATCGCCGGGGACAAATGGTATTTTTTTTTTATTAAAACGGTTCAACACATTTCATTGAAAAGTTAGACCAGCCGCACTCAATCATTATGATTTGAAAAGCCTTCTTGATGATCTAGAAAAAATACAAAAAAATGCAGGCAGATTTGTAACCAAAAATTATATCTACACATCAGGTAACACAAAAATAAACATGAACAAATTGCAGTGGATAATACCCCTCAAAGAACAAAGAGATAGAAATGAGGTGACCATTCTTTACAAGGCGATTAATAACCAAGCAAGTATATTACGACTCGAAACATTTCAAATGAAAAATAAGATACAAGATGTGGTCCTCAAACATTTACATACCACCTTCTAGTGTAGTCTTTGGTAATCATACTTCCCTAGTGTTTTTAGATAATGGAATAAACTGCCAGTCAGTGTAAAGTGTAGTAAAGATGCAGAACAAGACTTTAAACAGAATCTTAAATATATATAGAACATTAACATATAAAAATACTAGCTTTTCGTGGTGTGCTGACAAGAATTTTAGTTGACTGAGACTGTCAGCTATAATGAAGAAGAAGAAGAATGCTCAGTTAACAAACTTTGTCAGCTATTAAAATTATGTAGACTGAGACTAAGACCAAATGTTCAATACAGGAGTATACAAACGTGTGTCAACAAGTAATTAAATAATTTTCACATAAAGCTTGAAAAATACCCATGAACTAACTTTAATTTAATAAGATGTTAATTGATCCAAATGACACTGAGGCGAATGGCTGTATCAGAGCCACTGGAAGAACCACAGTGACAGCTAACACTGTAATGTAACAGCATCTAATTTAACACCAACACACAGAACTAACAGGCTAAATGAAACATACCCACAAAGCCAATTCTGGCATCTCCAGTTTTTGCAACATCAAACCCTTCACCAGTAGCACCGCCACCCCCTTTTGGCTCAATCAGCTCTCTCCTTAATTTTGCTAATTTAGCTTTGAGCAATCCAAGATGACCACTTGTTGCCTTGTTTTTCTGAGTGCGGGCCATCTGATGACAGAAACATATGAAATAAGATTTAATAATAAAAAGCAAAGGAAGATAGCATTTAACTCCATACTTATGTTACACACACACACACAGGAATGTGTAGCATTTTATCGTTTAAAATAAAAGCATTCTATAATTTAAAATTTCTATAAAAAGCAGACACATAGTAAATTAAAGAGTCTGAGTCGGCTGATCACGAAAAGAGAGATTGGCGAGCCGCCATCTGATCTATGACTGTCAGCCCTCGCGAACAGCCAACACAACGCACCTTTGTCTAAGGCCATAGTGACATAAGTGGGATACGTTAAATTAATGACCACGTCATAATTAGGCAACAGTTTGCACATTTTGAAAAACGGTTCACACACACACTATACTACACATTATAATGCTGATTCAGAAAAGCTAAAAAAGGAAAAAAAAAAAACCAACTCAAGACCGAAGAGAAATCATCACTAGACTATGGCATTGCATCAAAGAATTAACGGCAATTGCTCGTGTGTATTGCCACGATTAAGCCGGTAGCCCATCCATCCTATATAGTCTCTAATAGTATGTAGCACCCATAAATATAGTAGGAAAAGTCACAAAGTCACAAAGGCGGCTTCGGAAATTGAAAAAGCTTTTCGAATGCCTCGGTCTCAACGGTCAGGGAAATAGCCTTTCATATACATATATATGCTTTGGTCACCAGCCCATCCATCCTATATATAGTCTCTGATAGTATGTGGCACCCATAAATATAGTAGGAAAAGTCACAAAGATAGGCGGCCTGGGAAATTGAAAAAGCTTTTCGAATGCCTCGGTCTCGACGGTCAGGGAAATAGCCTTTCATATATATATATATGATTTGGTCACCAGCGGATGGGGAAATAGCATCGAGCTTCCCATAAATATAGTAGGAAAAGTCACAAAGTCACAAAGGCGGCTTCGGAAATTGAAAAAGCTTTTCGAATGCCTCGG
>JBBPDF010631941.1:0-13794 GCA_037974715.1 Lomanotus vermiformis | reverse complement strand
ATGAAATTTGATGTTGAATGCATTTTTTTTATTTGTAAAATATCTATGGCTAACTTTCAATAGAGAATTGTGAGTCTAAACTAAAACTGGAGTTTTTTTCCTTATTAGTGTTCATCATTTCATGTCAATTATTGTCCGTTTTTGCGAATGTGAAGTCCACACATATTGTCTGTCTGTATGTCTATATGTCAGTCAAACTGTCTGAAACTAATAAAAATCAAATCTACAAACATTTCTGATCAAAATGAGGGGTCATATAACAATCTTATTGCCCTCAGTTACAAATTATTGAAGAAAACAAAATACGAGGTCTTCACAATTTTTGCAAAGGGAGAAAAGCATGGAACAGCTAAGAGTTAAGGTGGAATATATAATACAATATATTCTCTGCATGGTTTGTTAACCTTTCATATCTCAGCTCTTCATATTTATTAAAAGAATGATGTATCCAGTGTAGACTAAGTGGCCTTGACCGTTGATATGACATGTGGAATTCAGTTGTATCAGGAGTCCCTGTTCGCAAAAAATTATCATTATTACCAAGCTCTTATCATTCCTGATTTCCAGGGTAAATGAATTATCATGATATGACTAAGTTTGAAATATACTACAATGGAGTCCACTATTAATGAGTCCTGAAATGACGAGGTCTGATATAAAGACACTGCAGTAGTGCTCAACTACTGCGGCACCCGCTACAGAGGGACCCTTCTGGGATCCCTGTTTTTTCTCTTTGTAAACTCTATTACTTGTGTATGGATTTAACGGGACTAGTTACAACAAGCAAAGGCCCAAACATGGACACAGTGGGAGAAATTCAATTGAGCGAAGTTATTTTAAGGGGAAAAATGAAGCAAGATGACATCTTCCCCCGTATCAGTACCGGGTTAGAAATAGAAATAACTGACCACGGCGTTCTCCATCATCACTATATAATTATATATTATGTATCTCTCTTACTCATTATTGTTCTTCTCAAGATGCCACTTGAAATTGCTAGAAGCATGCTGACAGTGACAGTGTTCATGGACCAGTATTGAAGCTGTACAAAGCTTGTTACGTTGTTACTTGCGTCAAGATGCAGTAGGCCTATGCGGAGAAACACGTGTAACAGAAGAAGTGTTTTCGATCGTAGACGCTCATACTTATACTTTGCGCATCCACTTCTACTTCTACTTCTAGATTCATTTGTCTAGTCTAGATCTACACATAGTTCTACAGTAACGATACGTAAAACATGACGATCAACAAGTCTGAAGATAAAATGGCTTCAACTTCCTGGCATTCCTATAGCTGGAACACGTTTACAGTGGGATTTTTCCTCTGGAACAAAAAGTCCCACTGTGGCCGTGTTCTACTGTATTCTAGAGTCCCTGTTTTTTTTCCTTCTTTATCTTTCAGACAAACACGTGAGTCTGTTGTAACGGAATATTGTTGCTGCTGTGCATAGTAATACTAATAGTAATAGTATTTTTATGCTATTAAAATTGAAGAAACAACTCTTCACTCTTAAATTATGTTGTTACTCCATCAGTCTAATGTAGCCATACTCAATTTAATAAGAATATGTCAAACTACAGACAGTAAACTAGGATTTTATTATTAATCTATTTTGGTCTACAAGAAGCCATGTTTGACTTTTTCACATGAAATAATCGTAGATGCCTGAATTTGCTTTCCAGGATTACTGATTACACTTTATGCCTGTTTTCCTTTCAGTAGACACTCATTGGGGAAAAGGAGGGGGCATTTTGTTAAGACAATGACTGAATACTGATAATACTTATAATTTTAGTAATTTATTCATTTTGGTATCAGGATTTAAAAAACAAAAACAAAACAAAAAAAACAACAAAAAATGTTCTTATAAAAACAAAAACTTACATAACTTGAGAGGTTGAATATACATATAATATACCAACAAAATTCATTGACTAAAAAAGGGAATTTTATTTCTCTTTTGAAACTATATTAATACCAGATAATATATTCTTTTTAACTTGTAACTTCATTTAATTTACAGATAGATTCTAATTCACATTATGAAACATTAAAGTTCATTTCATTCCCAAAAGGAAAAAACAAAAAGCAATACATGTAACAAAAATTTAGTTTTCCATATTCTCCATAAATGATAATGCTGTTTAAATAATTTTTAACAGAAGGTGGCAGACAATACTTAATTGCATAATTTACAATAAAAAGATCTGAATACAGCTGTTAATGATATTGAAATATTTACCTCACTATATAATGACACTTTCAATAAAAAAAATTTACCAGTTGGAAGAATGTCGATAAGGGGGGGAAAAATCCTTGGGATTGATAGTGATAGCATATATATGCAAATGTAATGAAAGGGACTACAAAAGAGTTGTTTGCCTTTTGCATTGCCAAATATTCAGACATTTATTATTATACAGTTGCCACTTCACTTGGTACAGTTGGTTATAGAGAAAGATGCAGCATTCTACCTGTTTGAGTCAACCCCAATGACATCTTGGTAAACATCTATGGTTATTTTACCAGAGTTCTCTGCATGCTCATTGCAATGAAACAAAATTTCAAGAGTTCTATAGTGCTCACCATCTCAAAAAAAACTTCTCATCAGGACAATGTATAATGTGCAATGGCAACCATTTATATTAACATTTACATTGTTTATTTGTAGATATTCATTCGTATTCACATTTCCCTTGCAGGCCTACATTCAATATCATTCATATTATGGAATAAACTTCCAATTAATGAATGGTAAATACAGCAACATGCAAAAATATTTAAGCAGAAATAGACGCAATGACTAGAATACTCAGTTGACAGTTTGTCAGCTATTTTAACACTATGTGCCATAAATTGGCATCTGTCAATCATTTTCACCTGCTCTGACAATGTTAGGATCTCATCAAAACAACTATAAGCCTAGCCTCAACAGTCGAAACAGTACAAAATATGCCCACATTTTAAACATAAGCATAGAAGAGGTTTTGAGTTGTACGACTTTCCTGATAAATCCAATTGCATCAATTAGTAAACACAGATCTATAGGCCTAGTTCTTTTAAATGTTATATTACCAGCCCAGCTACGGCCATTACAATCGGGCACTAAATATGTAATTTAACCTGCTTTTCTGGGATTTTCAATGCCAATAAAGTGCAGCACGTATTCATCGAACACCTGTTTGTCGAATTTACAGATTCCCCGAACAAACTGCATTGTCCCAAATATTTTCTTATTTCTTTACACTTTTTCACACATTAGTCTAACCTATTCACGGATTCCTCGAACATTCTGTCTGATGCTCAAGCAGTGCAAGCAATTCCTCCCCATCTTAGTAGTCTGAAAAGCCCACAAGTCCGTGATCAAAAATAGCAAACATCATGCTGACATAATATGTAGCTCGGTACCGGCCATGTGAAAAGCCTAATACTAATAGGCAGCAGTAGTAATACTAGGCCTACTACTACTACTTCTACTAGTAGCATCTGAACACACCGCTGGTCTATCATAGACAATCCACGCCTTGAAATCTTCGTTACAATGGTTTGGTACCTAAAAATATAGCTTACGCAATGCTGAAGTATGATAGGACAATGCGACAGTACTAGTACATTACCCATTTGTAGGCCTAGTTGTAGCCATTATTAATACAGTAGTTTTCGTGAGAGTGCCCTCCGGCTGAATGACCGTTTTGCTTAAGTGCCCGCTATTTTGACGAAACCGATTTTTTTAACTACCAGAATCGTCACTCTGAGTGCCTAGCTTCGAAGCCATCTGCCACATAAGTGCCCGGTGTGTTGGCATGTTGTCAATCAAAAAAGCAATGAAATATCAACTTACTAAAGATAAAGTAACCATGAACACTTGTTTGGAGTTTGCTAAGGTGTCAAAAGGCATCCCTCCTGCTTACTTGAGTAGTTTCCCCCACCCCTTTGAGTCTGGAACAGGTAACAAATGAATGCCTCCCTCGCTGGTCCACTGTCCAGCCAATCAAATTCGTTAACGCAACGAAAAAGGTGTGGCCTAGATTTGGATGTCGATGAAGAGACATTCTCAGCTGTTCAATAACGCAAGACGGCCTTTGCCTTGTCTTAACAAGGTGATTGGTTAAAATGAATGACCGTCTACAAATTTGTGCAATACAATGCACTCTAGTCCCTCCTTGTCGCAACAAAATGATCACTGTCTGGCTGTGGACAGAGTGCCCACTCCGCCTAAGTGCCCGGTTAGACTGCTTCCTGACCACCGGGCATTCTAAAAAAAACTACTGTATTATTATTACATTTTGAATCATCAATACTGGTAGCTCAACAGGAAAAGGGCAGAGGAAATAAAGTTAACTGCTCTTACTCTTGAAACCAACCGCGTCCCAAAAAAGAAATGCAAAACAAACAAACCCAAAACATACTCACTGAAGCAGATAGGGGGAGAGACAACAACAGACATAAGTACAGTATTAAATTACCTTCTATACCCTACGTATAGGGGTTTCCCTTATTACCCACTGCTGTCACGTATTCATCAAACTATTCTATTCTTGTTGTCCCAACAAGTTCGACAAATACGTATTGCACTGTATATGGGATCACATGCGTATTTGCAGAATGATTCTGGAAAATCCAGGAAGGTAAGTACCCATAGCTGTCTTTGGGATACTGAATTCTTAAAGAGTGTCAGTATCATTTAAGTAGGTCTCTTCCACTTTCAACTGTTTCGATTTGTGAAAGATTGACTGAAATTGTAGATTTGTTTCCCTTTATCATTATCATTTTACATAAGCATTGGTGGGGTGCAGGACCAAGCAGAAAAATAAACATGTGAAAATCAATGTATCCACCATGGACTATTATTAATAATCATTTTTAAACTTAAAGCAACTGTAAAATCATATAACATTTTCCATTTCTCGACTGGATTACTCCTGACCCAGACTTCAGATGTACAGATTAAAGAGTTATTTTGTTTTTGCTTTTGGTGTTTTGTTTTGTTTTTGGGTTTTTTTGTTGGGTCTTTTGTGTCAGTTTTGGGGGGCTCCTTTTTATAGGAGGGGAGTTCATTGTTTTTTGTTGAGGTTTTTTTGGGGTTGTTTTTCTTTGTACCGGTATGATGTTTAAATTTATTTAAGAGTATTATATCAATTTGTCATCCCTATGAACAACTTTGGTGAAAATAATTTTCCAGCAGCTGAAGCTCATGAAAGGTCCAATCTCCTGAATTATCTTTGGGAATATAAATGTCATTGTCAGCCATGTTAAGTGGCATGCTTTCTGTCAAGCATTTTGAAGGCTTCACAGGTGAAAGATCAGGCATGAAATCTGTAGGAGAGAAAAGTGTAAGGGCATTGATAGATGACACATGTAACAGCTACAACACAAAAGGATGAAATAAAATCAAAACATAAATCTGATCTAGGATCTCGTCTAGATTCAGATTACTTCATACATTGTAATGGGTCCAGTGATTTTTTTCTACACTTCATTAGAATGATGGCCTTGGTATTTCCATTTTTGACCATGAAAGCTAAAATTTCACAATTGGTGTCTTATGTTATAAAATCAGTTTGTGAGCATTGACCTCTGTGATTGTAACCAACCAATTAAGCCTAAGATTTACAGTGCGCACTGGATATATTGACATACAAGTACAAGGTCCCAGATAATTTATGTCAATATGTGTCAGTCAATATAAAAAAGAAGCCACATAAGGGTTGATTGGGGGGAGGGGAAGTAAATTTACTCAATAAAGAGAAAGCAAAAAAGGGATTAGCCAAAGCATGTCGATATAAGGAAAATGCTGGTTTAGCAGATGTCAATATAAATATATGTGGTGCGCACTGAAACTTCTTGGCACACAGGGGTATAAATGAGCAAAATTTATTTTATTCTTAAAGCTGAAGGAATGTCAGCTTTGAACTATAAGCAGATGGTAGCATATTGAAATACTTCAGTGTTTTTGTTTATATATAGTCACATACATAAAATGATGATTAGGAGTGAGACGGTGAGGTTTGGCTGGTGTGGCAGTTTCTGCAGCTAACCCAGGGCTTTATACATAAAGCTTCAGCGGGATGGCAATAATGAAAATTGCAGCTGCTAACACTGCTAGGTTCCACTGCTTTCTATAATCCATCAACAAATTTTACCAACATGCTTTACATATTTAAAGTTTGAGGATAACTTTTAATTGAATGGATATTTTCTTATCACTTATATTATGTAATATCCAAACTTACTATGTAGGCCTACCTGTTTCAAAAGGCAATCCCAGATGAGAGCCTTCATAAATAAGGAGATGTGGAGAAAGGAGTGAATCAGAGCTGTGGACTTCATGAATGGAATCTGCCATGGGATCAACTGAGTTGCCAAAAAGAACAAACCAAAAAATTAACAAACAAAAAAAATCAAACAAACCCCGAAACAAAACAAAACAACAAAAAAAGAAAAAAAAACAAACAACAAACCACATATATAAAATCAAATATTTTTGACCCAAGGATTTGTATTTAGATTTGATTCTCCAACATTAAGTGTTTAATTCTTTTATAGTTTCAAAGTAATGATTCCAATTATGGACAGGGTGTTTAGATACTTGAAACTTTTGTTTTAAAATAATGAAGAACGCCTCTTTTCAGGAGTCCAGGTTTTTTTTGGCGAACCACATTTCTCAGCAGGTCAAGTCTTTTGCAATATCGTTGAGCATTCACACATTGCCTTTGTGGAAAAACATGGGTAGAATTACACCTTTTGAGTACTAAAAGACTGTTGCCATCACCTTGGATGCCGGGCTTTGTCCTTTTTGGGGACAGGCGATGACGGATGTTTCCAAGCCATTGAGTCACACTTACATAGGGGTAATGTGATGGATCCAGGTCATCAGATTTTCAAGTAATTTATTCTTTTCTTGAGCATCCCCAAGAAAATAGGACTTAAATGGACACCCCAAGGACAGAGGACGAAAGGCCGTCCGATGGAAACTTGGAGGAGAACAGTAGAGTAGAAAGAGAAATGAAACAACAAGGGTGGACATGGGGAGAGGTCGGAAATAAAGCAGAAGATAGGGATCTTTGGTACTCCCATATGTCAGCCTTAGGCTAGAACCACACTGACACCAGACCAGACGGTCAGAATGGGCAGGACGATTTTTTGCCGGCTGCGATACCCACACAGTCACCGTAGCTCGATGATCAGACATACCATCTTTTTTCTTACACATGTATATAAATAGCTATGTATAGAGAGGAGAGAGGGGGAGATAGAGAGATATAGAGATTAATAAATAGACATATAGAGATAGATATATAGATAGACTGATTGATGGCTAGATAGATAGATACATTGTAGATAGATGGATAGATAGGTACATGATTAGGTAGATAATATTAGATAGATGGACAGAGAAATTAGATAGATGGAAAAATTGATAGAGATTAACTACATATGATTGATTAGAAAGTACCGTAGCCATAGCCCAACACCAAAATATATCAAGCACACTATCTCACAGTATTGTTTTTACCAACATGCACAGACACACACACCAAGAACATGCGCACAAAACAAAATAAAAAAAAAATCTTTTTTTAAAAAGCTAAAAATATGAAAACTTTCGCACCCACGAGTTTTTGAGGTCGCTGAACTCGAACTTGGTACTTAAAAAGAGTTTCGATGAAGAATTTTGCATTAAATTCTTTCCCAACCAAGCGCCATTAAAAAAAAACAAACAGAACATGTCACATTTCCGGTCGAGCCGAGCACTGCGATCATGACGCGATGACTGGGCCACCCTTTGTCAAGACCGACACAGACGTGTTCGAAAGAACATGTTCAGCCGAAAAATTCTGATGCGGGACGTCTAGCTGTCAGTGCGGGGGATCACCGTTTTTTATTATATCTATGATCACTATTCAACCAATGCTTGTGATTTTGGATCGGAAGAATGTTTGGTACGACCGTCAGGTCTGGTGTCAGTGTGGTTTTACCCTTATGTGTCACTGTACACGACAGAGGATAACTCTGAGCATCCTCACAAGGCCCCACAACAAGCTGTGTATTGGATCCACCATTCTCATTTTGACAACAGTCCAAAAGGCGATGGGCAATTTCGACTGTTTGACCCACCTAGCAGCAACCTTTTGGTATCCCAATATGTCATGAACAATTTCATAAACAGTGCTTTTTGGAATGTCAAGTTTCAAGGCCACATCTCTGATCTTAACTCTCCTGTCAGATTTGATGATCTCATCCATCCGAGCAACATTTTCCAAATTTTTTGACATTGTTGAGCAGCCAGACCTGTGTTCATCTTGAACGTCTGTCTTTGAACCAAGAACACTATTGGTAGACCTTAGATTTGGACATAGCGTTATCAACATTGGTTTCAACAATGTCAGAATGAATTTGAGATGGATTCCTTCCTTTTAGACACAAAAAATGATCAACAGCTCTGATCTCAAGCTTTGACCCTTCTTAGACTGGAATCACCATCTTGGAATCTGTGATGTTCATTAGTGTGTTTAGCTATAGTGCTGAAATTCGGCTAGAGGAAAGGAAATTAAATATTACCTTTACTGTTTAGATAATGAAAAAATATGGTTTGTTATAAAATCATGGCCCTTTAGTTTTTAGGTTAATTGCCTGAAGTTTGGCATGGGTTGTTTTTTTTTAGCCACTGTTTTATTCTATATAAATGATGCTATAGAATTTTCCATGAGACAATTTAATTTATGAGTATATGGGTTGACTCCAAATGGACTCAACACTGGTTTCCACTATATAAGTATAGGCCTACCTTTACTTTTATTTGAGAGGGTTTCTTCGAAGGTCGACTGTAAAAACTCATCAAGTTCCTCAAGCTCTTTCATTACATCTGAATATGGAAAGATGTATTTCATTAATCAGCTTAATATATAATATGAACATTTGAATGTATTTGTTATACTTGAATGTTTGAATTACGTAAAAATAGTGGAACCTCTATTCTGAAATGTCTATGAAATTTGTATGGTGAAATTTGATGGAGGAATGCAGGGAAGTCATGCCGAAGACATCATTCTAACAATATGATAATAAAATTAAATGTTTTTGTTGTATTTGACAAAAAGACATACAGTGGAGTACTAAGATAAATTGTTTTCTAAAGCTATGGACAAAGTACCAATAAGCATAAAGAAAGAATTAGTCCACTGAAAACTTGCAACTCAAATAGGTTTGCTTTATATTTTATTTTATTATTAAAAACAAGCCCATGGTGAATTTTAAAGGACACAAGTTACAAGTGCCCTGCATTTTTCAATTGGCATAAAGAAAAATGTCTGACAATCATTGAATTGAACAGTTAAAAATCAAATTTTACCATGAACTGTATACTCGTCAAGGCGTCTCATTTTCTCTTTGAATCAGAGGACTGCTCCGTACACAATCAGAAAAGCTACCTATGTAGGATCAGTAGTTCAAACAGTACTGGTAGCATGAATTCCTTAGCGTTTTGTGAGCATATTGCTCTCAAACTATGTCTATATTAAGAAAGTTCACAAAGAGATTTACTTTTTAAAAAAGTTAATTGCTATCAAATGCGCTTTAGCCTCTTATATTTCTTTGAGTTATCTAGAGTGTTATCCAAGAAGATTGGAAAAAGTGGGTTTGTGAAATCAGTGAAAAAGTCCATTTTCATTGACTTCCTCACATTCTTTCAATAATGTTTTTGTATCCATTGATCCCTTTCCTCTTTCAAATAACTTTGAACGTTATATTCTAAAGGCTTCAATTTGCTATGATTTATTTGGACAAGGTTTTAAAAAATGGATCATTCATGAGTTCCACATTAACAACAACTTTGCCGATGTTATGATAAAAGCTTTAAAGTGGAAAAGAAAATCAAACCATGGCAGCGCACAGAGTTTAAGAAGAACCTATTTGTTTACTATTCAATCAACATAGACTAGGATGGCAATTCAAATATCACAGTTATCATTATCATAAAAACTTTCACCATTAGAAAGATCTACACCCCAACAGTAAGTACCATCATAAGAAACACCTACACCACAGCAGGTAGCAACATTGACAGAGGCGTATACACCATAGCAAATAGTGGCATTAACTGAAACATATGCAACTACAACTACTACATCAGTAACAGCTTTGATAGAAAGACTGACACTGACACCTAAACATCCAGCACCTACGGTTCTCCTATAATTCACACCATTGTTATCATCCACACCAAAATCAAACAAGCAATTTATATAGTCAAACATCACCAATGTTGAAAAAAAGGTTAAAACGCATCCTTGAAAGGATAGTCAATGAGTCATTACCAAAACTAGAGGAAAAATTAGGAACCCACACATAGAGATGAAAACTATCATACTAAAGGAAATATTTTCTATAAAACCAAGGGACAGAGAAACTATCAGTACTGAGGATTGATGATTGAAAGTGTAAATGAAAAGCAATACAAGTAATGAGTCGAAAGAGACTGAGACTGAGGTGAATGTATCATGACACAGGCAGTAGATCTATCAAATAATAATGGACTACGACTGGGCCTTCACATGTGTAATGTACTATCGTAGGCATAGGTCTACTGTCCATATGTCAGCATAGCGTTGACTATTTTCAGTAACCAAACATAAGGAAGATTACAAAAAAGTTCACAAATATGATGATTTCATGGCATGGAAAGATATACCAGCATATTATATGCAACTACCACTACTGCCGTTTAGTGGGCTTTTCAGACAACAAGTAATGAGGCAGGCATAAGAATAATATGTTAGCAAGGCATGGGCTGTCTTTAGTCACCGGCTGGTGGGCTTTTCAGATTATTAAATAATTGTTTGCACTGCTTAAGCAGCAAGTAGACGGTTCGAGGAATCTGTATGTATGTATGCATGTATGTGTGTATGTATGTATGTATGTATGTGTGTGTGTGTCTGTGTGTCTGTATGTATGTATGAATTTATTTATATATGCATGTATGTATGTATGTGTCTATGGTGGTCGTGGGGCCAGGTGGCACAATGGTGTAGGCTTGCACTGTAACCCATGGGAACATGGGTTTGAGCCCCGCTTCGGCATGTGGTTTTTACCTCGGGCAAGAAAATTCACCCCTATAGCCCGCCTTGAGCGCGGATAGCTCAGTGGTTAGCGCACTTGACCACCATGGAAAAGGTCACGGGTTCGTTCCCGGTTGTGCAGGCTTGAAATAAAATCCGTTTTTCGGTTTTTTCCCGATACATTTGAATATTAAAATTACAAATAGTGCAAAATACCTAGGTGTTATCGTAGATAAAAACAGTGGAAAGACCAAAACCATTCTATATGTAGGAAACAAATGGCGTACTAGCACTTCTAAAATTCAATATCAATGACTGCCCTCAACATGTTTAAGGATAGTTGCTGCTAACATTCGTCTTAGGTAACTAGTCTTAGGTTAAGGGGTGTGTGTTTAAGGTCCATAACATCAAAACAAAACCAAACGGATGCTATAGAGAACATAAAAAATTCGGCAAATTTTAACCAACAACTATTAATATAACTTTACATCAGGTAACACAAAAATAAACATGAAAAAATTACCGTGGAAACCCCTCAAAGGCCAAAGAGCTGGAAGTGAAGTTAGCATTCATATCAAATACAAAGCAATCAATAATAGCCATACTGCACGGTCAGTTGACGAATTAAAATAAAAAGTACAAGATCTGGTAATCAAACCTTTACATCACGATCTTCACTGAAGATGGTCATTTAATTTTGTATTCATACTTCCCAGTTAAATTTACAATTTCGAATATACTATCAATCAATGCAAAAACAGAAAAATCAAAATAGAGCAACGATACCGCAGATTCTTAAAAGAAACGTTAATGTACAACTAACATCAAAATGAGAGCGGACAGCCCAGACATATTTCCTTGCTATTGCCCAGTTCCCGTTATTCCCAAATGTCCAATTTGCCAGGGGAAACAAAGGGAAATAATCTTGGCATGGGCGCCTTCGATCGAGGAGTGAAAGAGTGGAGGGGGAGAGGGGATTGACTTACTACGCAATGCTCATTGACGCGCCCGTAACTAGACCACCGTCTTCTTGCCGTCTTTCTTGGACTCCACTGTAAAAGATCGAAAAGAATATTGTCCGAAGAAGAATAAGGCTAAGACTACATCTAGATAGGTTACTTTGAAAAGAATTTTCAGTTACCTGATATCGGCAATTATGAACACGACTAAGACTAGATCTAGATAAGAGTACATTGACAAGAATACTCACTTAACAAGTTTGACAGCTATTACCGCATGGCATACCTACCTAGCTCACCCTCACTGGAGAACTGTCTCTATGGCAGCCTCCGCCAGCTAAGACTCAAGGCGGAGTTCTTGCGTCTCGTCCTTGGTGGCAGGAATGAAGCAGCTCGGGGCGGTGCGTTGTTCTTCTGTCTTTTGCCTGCGCTGACAAGAGTATTAGGTCTTTTCCGTATGACCAGCATATACTCTCAGCGACCATTACTTTCTGATGGACAGCTATTACTATTATGAAGACTAAGTATAAAGAGTAGTGCTCAAAAGCTGGGTCCTAATCCACTAGATCCGCTAGAAATGGGTTCAAACCATAGCGTACATACTAGTATGTACGCTACGGTTCAAACCTATCTTTGGTCAGTCCATGCATTCATTACAATTACTACTACTTCTTCTTCTTCTTCTTCTTCATCATAAAAGCTGACAGACTCAGTCAACTGAGCATTCTTGTCAACGCGCCACTAAAAGCTAGTATTTGCATGTTAATGTTTTACGTTTTAGATTTTGTTTAAAATCGTCTGTATCTTTACTGCACTTTACACTAACTGGCAATTTATTCTATAATCTAAAAGCACTAGGGAAGTATGAACATAAATGGCTATCTACACTAGAAGATGGCAATGTAAATGTTTGAACACCAGATCTGGTATGATTATTTTTCATTTAGAATGTTCCTCCGTAAAACTAATCGGTTGTGGCTAAAGACATAATCGTTTTCTATTCCGCAATCGTGGCCTGATTTTGATTTCGCTGCTGGTGTTTCGCTTCAAGACGATCGTTGCTGGTGCCGCTTACGTCCTGTCAATTACTCAATAATATGGCTTCAGTTGTCGTTGGTTTTTAGAAGTGAAATACATCCACTCCAAAGCATAATGGTTGCTTTTAAGTAGTGTATTATGAATAGACTCATAAATCAGGCGCGTCACAACTACGAGGAGGAAAGGCGAGCTGTTGTGACTGCGGCACAGGCAGGGAGAAAGGCGTCAAGCCTCAACCCCGACCACCTCGGACAGTTCCCTTGCCCCTATTGCACCCGCATCTGCCGGTCAAGAATTGGCCTGACGAGCTACATCCGGGCCCACAGAAGACATCAACGGCTCAACACATGAGGACAGTCATCATCGGATCGATGGACTACCAACATTATGAATAATTGATGATTTGATACCCGAGTTTTCGGGGTCTATTCCCGCTTTCTTGTCCTTTGGTAGGTAGGATAAATGAGTGTCTAGTCCCATCAGAGAGGGAAGATATACTAGGAGTTCTCATGTAGCTTTGCGTATGTCAAAGATCCAACCCTCAGTGGATAAAATCGAAAAGAACAAGCCATATGTAGGCCGCCACCTTGGCAAAATTCAATTGTTATCAGAAATTCTTTCGGACTCATTCACTCCTACACCCTCTTATACCTCAGACTTAAACCTACAAAAAAACAAACCAAAAACAGCCAACAACACTATGCAAATGCAGGAGAAAACAAATTAAAAAGAAGAAAGAA
>JBBPDF010620894.1:0-13815 GCA_037974715.1 Lomanotus vermiformis | reverse complement strand
TCTCTCTCTCTCTCTCTCCAGTAAACATACTGTACATAGAAGCAAAATATTTAAGAAGGCAGCAGG
This sequence comes from Lomanotus vermiformis, assembly GCA_037974715.1. Taxonomy (NCBI): domain Eukaryota; kingdom Metazoa; phylum Mollusca; class Gastropoda; order Nudibranchia; family Lomanotidae; genus Lomanotus; species Lomanotus vermiformis. The sequence continues at coordinate 13,749 of JBBPDF010620894.1, read as the reverse complement.
ACAGAAAAAGCATACAAATGTTAACCATAGTTGTAAAATCGCAAGGGCATCAAACTGAAGAAAGAAAAAAAAGCACAACAATTATGTCTAAATCAAAACAGGTGGTAGATCTGTTATGATCAAATAGATCTAGACCTTGTGTAGATTATCTGCGTAATTCATAACGATATTCTAGAGTTGACTGCATAAATCTAGATAGTAGCTACACACAATGAGGCACCAGGACACAAGTTGGCATGAAGACACGAATGGACAACCAGAGATGTTTTCTAGGCACGTTTGTGAGTACAGATAGAGAGGGGCCCTGAAAACACGGCTGAATAAACTGCGCTTTGAAAGAGAAAGGAATTGGGACAAGCAAGGTGTTATTACTATTATTATTACACATTGCTTATCCCAAAAATGTAAGTTTAGTCATTAGACAAAATCTGGTCTGAAATTTCCCTCTCATGAATATCACTTTTTTTTATTCAATTATGTTGGTTTGCACCTGTTTCATGTATTGAGATAACTACTTATGGCAATTGGATCGAAAGTGTTACAGTGTATCCACCAGAAATGCAGGGTTGTTTTACATTTATGAATGTGCTAAATATTTTGTGCTGACTAATTACTAAGCTCAACAAGTTTTAAGAGTATATGTATCCATATCTTGTAGGACAAGTAAAAAAAACAACAAAAACCCAACAAAAAATGTAGGCACATACCATCTAGGCAGGAGCAGCGACTCATGAGTTCCCAAATGACCAAACTGCAAGCATACATGTCAATTCGCAAAAAAGAGTCCATGTTGAAGCAGATAGCCCCCTCCAAGACTTCAGGGGCCATGTAGCGGCGTGTGCCCACCTACAGAAAGAAACAAGCCACAAAATGAAAGAAATTTTTTCCCCTCCATAAGGTTAATTATCAAAACGAAACTGAACTCACTCCAGAAATAGGAAAAAGACTGGAGATATCACAGCAGGCCTTTTGAACGTTTACTAGTAGACCTTTGAAACTAATATAAACTTATAAACTTGAGAAAAAGAAAAAAGAAAAGATTCCATTACAACTGTGCACTAACAAAAAAGCAGTTCATTAACATTCTTAACATAGGCATTAAAAAAAAATTTAAAAATGGTATGATTAAAAGAGAGAGCTAAAAAAATAAATTTTTAGCAAGAAATATGTTATCAACCAGCAAGGCTTTTCTGGAGAAAATCTTTGCTGTAGACTCAGCAATGAAAAAGTAACCATACCAAAAGAAACTGCAATATGATAAATTTATGACCTGTCTTTTAATTAAGAGATACACTGGGGATTGGTGATGAATTTTTTAACTAGGCGGGGTCAGAGCCTCGAAATCAGTCTGCAACAAGATATATAAATTTAATGATAGCACACTCATTCAGATATTGACAAGGACAACGACTTTGTGGGATACATAAGCCCCTCTGCAAGAAGACATCACGAATTACATTTGAAAATGATAACTTTAAGGGTCCAAAAAGAAGGAAAAGCAAAAGATATCCATTTTCCTGATGCAGCACAATATATAGTATAGTTGTTATAGATTATGAATTGCAGACTGATGACATTAGTATATATTGCATTGTTGAATAGGACAACATAAAAATAACACACTAAGTGTGTCAGATTCTGCATGTTAATATACATCAATTTTAGAACTAAAAAAATTTGTAAGATTTCTTCTAATTGTCTGACTGCTCTGGGCTTGCTAACACAATTAAAATATCATATTAAGTACCACATATGTTAAATTTCAAAACTACAGCATTATTTTTATTTCAACAAGAACTAATTTTTTAAGGCATACACTCAACTTTTGGCAAAAAGCTCAGACAATAATACTGAAATGTTGTAAGCACAAAAACGAATCTGTCAAAACAAAAAAAACTAAAAAGAATCAAACTTGGATTAAACAAGCTATGGCATTAACCTGTGTGTGTGTTTCATTGGGTCCTTTCCCCAATTCAAATTTCAGTGCAAGTCCAAAATCAGCGATACAAGCACTTAAATCTGACTTGATTAGGACATTTTTGCTCTTGAAATCCCTATGAGCGATAGCTGGCTTGGAATTGAAGTTGTTGGCACCCAGAATTTCCTCATGGATGTATGCCAAGCCACAAGTCATAGTCTCTCCAATTTTACACAACTGAGCCCATGTCACAGCATTGGCCTTGAGAAAATCATAGAGTGAACCTGTCGGGGGAACAAGGGAGGGCAGAGAAGACACAAACACACATACATGTAGTCAAGCATGAAATGTTGAGGCATATTAGATAACTCTTTAAGTACTGTGCTGATTGCCTTGGTATTGTGGTTTACAGATTATAGGAAACATGTCTGAGATGATACTGAGGTAAAGTGCCACCTTTCCCTAGCGTTAAACACGGAGTATTACTGTTTACTAAAATCTTCAAGACCTATGCTAGAGACCAATAAAAAGTTTTGATAATTCAATATAATGACTTAACAATCAGTAACTTTAAAGGGAAGTTTTGGTGGTATCATGACATATTTTTATTTAAAACATAGTTCAAAGATTTGATATTTCAGTACTGAAACTGTTCTCCTTTTACAGGACAATCTAATTCTTTGTGAAAATTGCATTGAATAAAGGAACAATTATTTTAAGATTGACACATATTATTGGTTTTGATTTTGTTTGTTTACATGAAAAAGTTAATGAATTTCAAGCCCATGTTAAAATAAGGCTTTTCAAACCAATATGCTTTGATTCTTAATCAATACAAAGCTCTATGCATGTACCCTCGGCTCAAGAAGACAGAGATTGCTACTTGCAAAAGATGCATCGCATTTCTAGTAAATTCACAATCCTGAATGGGCTCCCGTGCTTAATTCAGAATTCAACATTTCATCATAGGGGCTGCCCTATAAACATGAACTCTTAGTTGGTTGAACTCTGAATGTGTGATAACAATCAATGTCCAGCTGTAAACATATTACAGTTGTTCTCGGCGCCTTTAACTGGCTTTGTATGTTACTGCTTGTGATTCTCTATCATAATCATTAAGATTATTATTGAATTACATTGACCTGCAGATGAAATGGTAAGGAAAAGTAAAACAAGGGACTCATTTGAACCGTGAAGGAAGAATTGGATGATCAAAGGGGGTGTGGGTTCTGAAGTTTAATCAAGAATTGAGCTAAGCTCTGGCCCTACTTCTAATTTGCAAAATTCAACAGCAGGCAATAGTTTTTATAGGTTTTGATCCTAAGCCAAGTAGAACTACATTTCGATCTAAAATTAGCACCTCAGGGGATGAAGATGGTCTTTGTTTTAATATATCAAACACAATTCCTATGATTACAGCTATTTAGAAGGAGCTCCTCTACACACATGTACAAGTAGATCTAGATCTAGACTAGTCCCAGGTTCTGTGGGTGAAAAACATTTATACATCTTTACATAAGAGGCAAGAAGAAGACATGTAGAACTTGGACAATGGTCCATCATATGGACATCAATGACATTTCTCCTTTTCTTCTTGAAATCCCTTTTGCAACAAAACTTATTACAGCACTATTTATCATGTGTCTAATTCCTATTACCAACAAATTTTTACAGAAACTGTCTTTTTACAGTTTTCGCTAGCATTCATTCTTTGCAGAATTACTGACTAATAATTTCAGATTAAGGATTTCAAAATGTTGAAAAAAAAAAAAAAGATTGTGATTGTTTACTACTATTTCCATGGCAGCACAAAACAAATTTTGAGGGTTTAAATTTCTTTTAATTTTATACTGACATACAGTAGGTATAATTAAATGGGATTTTTTTCTCTGTTGTAAGTCTTTTCCATAGTAGTGGTGCACATCCCATTCACAAACCTTTTTCATGGTATTCAGTAATCAACCACAGATCTGTCACAGTTCCTTCTTCTTTTTTTTCAGAACCGATGAAATGCAGAAGATTGTCATGCTTCATTCTGGGCAAATTGTAAATATCAAGTTCTGTCATCCAAGATTTCTTGTCAGCAAGTGGGAAAGCCTTCACAGCAACATATCTACGGAGGAAAAATTTTCACTTTTCATTGGTAAACTTGAAAGGACTGAATAGTTTCATAATATTTACCACAAAGTTCGCTAGCATCAATTAAACCATAAGGAAGATTGGCAGATATGCCTAAACAAAAGAAAAAAGTCTCTGACAAAACTTCCATTCAAAAATGAATCTACTTACTGATCCATCAACTGTGCTTTCCACACATAGCCAAATCTCCCCTTGGCTTTTTGCTCTATCAGCTGTACGCTCAAAGATGTCTGAGATGGAGTTTGCGCCAAATTTGGATCCATAGTAGGGAGCTGTTGATGGCCTGGGTGCCGCTGGTGTCGACGCCACAAGAAGAATACGCTGACAATGATTATGACGCCACACAAGATGGGGAGTATTGATATTAGGACAACTTTTAGGCGTTGATCATCACCAGGCCTCCTGAGTACCCTATCTGTGGGTACCACAAAGTGATTTTTCAAAGTTGATAAATTGATTAATAAATGATACAGTCAAAAAGAGCTTGTTGAAACAGGAAAATTGGTACTTTATTTTTTAAAATCGGACAAAAATGAAAAAAGTTATGAATTTTTAAAGATTTACAGGACTTAGAATATTTTTGGCATTTCGCATAGTGTCGAAAATTTCGAAATTGACACCGCAATAAAATCAAAACAATACATTCAAAGCCTGTAATAAATTGTGATCTTCATCTTCACATACCATACATTGAGTGCAAGAAATATTATATCCATACAAAGAATAATAAAAAGTCAAGGGCATGTCAAAATTGATTAATAAAACAAAAAAATTAAGAAAAATCGTGGGAATTCGGAGATAAAGGCCAACTTTGAAATTTTTTATCATCATATTCATTTGAGCTATCAATATCAAACTTTCAGGATCCTTTCTCCTGCATATAGAGACTCAGTACAAGAAATATAAGTACTATAGATATAATATGTTTTCATTTATGAACGGATGAAATCTGGGGAAAATGCCGTTTTGAGCATGAGGAAGAAAAAAAAGTCGAAAAAGTGAAAAAAAATTTTTTTTCTCATTATCCCTCTATCCTTTTCTTATCATTTAAGACACATGGAAATATGATTAGAAACTGAATATGTGACATTTATACTCAGTGAAACTGATATAAATGGGAAATATAATAAATAATGGGCAAATTATTATAAAAATTGATATCTCCGCGATGGATGCAGAGATCACACAACATTAAGTCACAAGGACCTTTTCTCCACCATGTAGAGACTCAGTATAAGAAACATAAGCACTACAGACATTATATCTTTTCATTTCTTATTTATATGCCATTTCGTGTTTGAGCATGAGGGAGAAAAAAAGTTGAAAAACTGGAGGAAAAAAAAAACCCCAAAAAATAAAAAACATTTTTTTTAATTTTCCCTCTATCCTTTTCTTATCAAGTAAAATGCACATGATGGAAAGTAAATGAATTTCTGACATTTCTACTGAGTGAAATTGATATACAGTGAATGGGAAATGTGATGAATATTAGGCAAATATTAAAAATTGGTTATATTTGCGATGGATCCAGAAATACATAAAGCCACAGGGGCCCAATCGTAACATTCATACTATTCACAGTATAATGAAAATGAAATGCAAACTCAAGTAATGCATCTTAAGAAACAAATAATTGAAATTAAGCAGCAATTAAAAACCATTCATTTTAAATTTAAAAATTCAAGTGATCATATTATAAAAGAAGAAAAAATAAAGAAAGATTACTGTATGATTCTACGGTAATAAACTTAAGACATAGCACTTTTAGCAGGCCTATAAAAGTAATAGTAGGCTAGTAGTGCAGTATATAAATATACAAATATAATTATTAATATTCGTCAAGAAAGGTAAAAAGTTACATAGAAGACATGAATTTACAGTACATAATCTGTACAGTTCGTGGCATATATTTATATAGCATATCAAGTAATAATCATCATCAGGATGAAATTTTTTCTACAGCAGCCGTCTTCGCTTGTTGGGAGGAGGAAGTGGTGAGGGTTCAAAGCCTAAAAATTCACATAGTCTACCATAAAGAGTTTTGATGTTTCCAGTTAATCCAATATTTTGACCTAAAATTAGTTTTCTATATTTTATCTGATCTTTCAATTTACTAAGGGCATTAGGTTGACATAAAAGCTCATCTAATTCTTGTTTTGTTTCACAAAGCCCGCCTTGAAGAATTAATGCATTAAGTGCTGAATTTTTCTCTTCCATTTGTTTTAATTCTTTTACATCTTTTTCTTTGCAATTGTTTATAATTCTTTCCTTTATCTTCAATTTCACTTCTTCTTCCCTATCCCTACTTCTCTTTTTCCATTTCAGTGAATGTTTTCTAGCCCTATCAATCAAAACTTTGCTCTTTCCTCTACTCTTCTTTTGGATCCAACTAACTGTTTTGTTTCTTTTCCACATATTCAAAGTGGTTCTTAAGTGCAAGGAGGCATATCTTCTTTTGTTAATGTCATAGTCTAAATCTCCAAATATTCTTTCACCTACAAGATTTGTGATTGGGCATGAATTTAAAAGCTTTTTTACATTTTCATTGAGACTACCACTGTAAATTCCCCCGTCCAAAAAATCGTCTAGTTGACGCTCTAAAACAAGTTTAGATTGTGTTGACAATTCTATTAATACATCTTTAACAAGTTCTTTGTCACACTCAGGAGAAGATAGAAATTCTATAAAATTATCTTTTTCAATTACAAATTTTTCTTCAAAGACTGATGAAATATTCTGTATATCAACATCAGATCTATCGTCTGATGTCCATTTACCTAAAACTGAACTCATTTTAGAAACATATGAAGGAAATTCAGCATAGGCAGTTTGGCTGTTCATTAACTTCCAGTAAGGTCCAGTAAAATTGATTTGAAACAGAGCAATTGCTGAGATAATTGAAAGTATATTTTGATCCCTTACATCTGCTAACAAGCTTTGAATTTTAAGGTTGGAATGACTGACATGTTTAGATAAAAATTCTTTTATATCATCATGGTGAAAAATTAAAGCATGGGCATTTTCAAAGAGATTGTTAAATCTGTTGCTTCTATAGCTAGTGAATTTTGATGGTTTGCTTTTTAAAGAACAGAATGCCAGCCACTCTTCCCTACAGCCACACTTTTCATCACCCCTTGGGCCAAAAATGTCTGATGCCATTCTAATGGCTCTTATTGCTGCTGATTCTTTAGAACCTGAAAACTTATATTTAAATGTTTCTTTTGCATCTCTACCTAATGTTTCATACTCTTTTTCAATTTTATTTAGTGCTTTTTCAGCTGCAGTAACTAGGCCCAAAAGAAAGTGAGCATTGCAAAATAAAAATTGTATAGTTTCTTCACTACCTAACAGCTCCTGTTTAAAATCTAAAACTTTTTTGTCAAAACATTTCATAACTGCAGCTCGATCTGACATCAAACATTTCATTTTTCTTAGTACTTCTTTGAAAATTTCTTCTTTTGATGTTTCTGTATTTGAACAATGAATTTCACACAAATCATCTAAAACTTCAATGGTTTTTTCTAACAAAGTCTCAGCATAATCTCTGGCAACCTCTGTAAACCATTTTATGACATTGTTCTTTTATCATCTAAAACTATATGCCTTTCTAGATAATGTTTTTTCTGACGAGATGTACCATCTGTTGCCAGAGTGAAATGTTCACTCTCCTGAAGAGTTTCAAGTACCTGACTTTGGGCTATATGGTATGCCTCACTAGCAAAATTCAAAATAGTAGACGTGCTGGGAAGTTCATCTAAATTTATCTTTTTTTTAAACAAATGTCTGCTGATTATTTGAACTGCCTTAGAACAATTTTGAGCTGGCAAATTAGCTTCGCCCATTAGGGCCATATATGTGAGTCTGACATCAGAACTGAATCTGTTATGAGTATCATCTTTAAGTTTAATATCCTTCTTCTCATTTTCATTGTCTAAGATTTTTATCAGGGAACTCTTTTCAGAGGCAAGATTTTTGTACTTTGATTTTAATGTTTGTTCTCTTTTAAGTGATGTTTTCAATTGATTTATTTGAAGTTTAAGTTGTCTTATAGTTGTTACTTTATCCTCTATCTGGTTTTCTTTCTCAGCCACTTTACTTATAGTAGTCAATTCTATTTCCTTGGCTTCCTCCTTTATCTTCTTTTTTTTTTGAATCTGCTCTTTCACATATTTTTTAAGAAAATTGTTTCTTTTGTAGAGTTTTGATTTTTTCACTTCAGCTAGTTCAGCTTTCAATTTCAAATTTTGAATTTTCTGTTCATTTTTCTCAGATCTCATTTTCTCAATATCATTTGATCTTGCTAACAAAACATCTCTCTCTTCTCTCAAAACTTCAACTTTCAATTTCTCATTTTTAATTTCATCTACTTTCTTATCTAATTCTTTCTTTGTGCTCAAAAATTTCTTTTCTAATTCTTTATAATTCATTTTGCAACTGCATTTTGTTGAAGTTGACTCACTCTTCACCCCTCCTTCCAAACTAAACGGCTGCAACAAAAAATCGGCTAACTCTGTCTTCTGGCCTCGTCTTTGATAATTTTTAACTATCTTTGAAATTTTGTCTAACTTTCTCTTAACTTGAGGATATGTAAAATCTATCTTGCTTAAACATCTAATCCAATTAACTAAAAAGGTTAAAGGTTGATTCTCTTTAACTCTAAAATGATCTAAGGAAATAAAAACATCATTTGAAATAACCCCCCCTCCTCCACTAACATACTGTGCCGGGTCCCCAAAAAGAATATGCCGGTTTAATCCCAAGGCCAAAAGTGCTGTTGGAAGGCTGCCATCACCTATGGTTATGATGGTTTGGTGGCTTTTAGAGATGTCTCCAGACTTGTGCAGGGCTGCGACAGATTTTGAAATATAATATTTCAGCTTTGATACGGTTGCTTCAGCTCCCGGAAAGAGCCTCTGGAACCATGATAGGACCTGTGATGAGAGAAAAAAAATCAAATACTCTATTAAGTCCCTCACGTTAAAGGTATAAAAAAGTTCACTGTATGAAAAAAGAAAAGCAGTGGCCATGCTGGGGGTAAAGGCATGCTTTTAGGACGTAGAGGAGACAGGACCTAAAAGAATTACATCATATAAAATGCAGTATTTCATACTTATTGAGTATTGAAATTGCATTTGCCTTTAGAAGAATAAAATACCGCTATAATAAAATTTTACACAATATTCATGAAGTGAATAAATATGAGTATCTGTGTAGGCGTACTGCAAGAGATGTATAGTGTACTAAACCATCTAGATTGAAAATAAAAATTGTTTTGCACTGTCATTAAAACTTAATGTATAATATATTTTATTTCTTATCTTGCATACCATCACCTCTGTTGTATTTTCGTAAGATGAATAGTCATTTCTACTCAACGTCACAGCTTTATTGGAGTTGAAGACTAAGCACTCAAATCTTCCCTCTCCCCCAGAAAAAACATATTTTCCCCAAGTTAAGCCGGAACGACTGGGGATCGAACCCAGCACCATTGGCTTAGTTGGCAAGCGCCTACCCAACTGAGCTATTCAGCCCCCCAATGAAATGATCCTTCAACGCCACATCCCCCAAATAAAATTATTCAAAGTTCAGATCTTAATAACTGTACCTCATCCCATGATGAGCATTTCTCTGTCTTCAAGCAAAGAAGCTGAAGGAGGACTTTCTCAGTGAGGACAGCAATATTTGGAAGCGACTTCCGACGCCCTTGTCCAGTCTTGCAAAAATTATCCTTCAAAGCTTCATATATATGATCGTCTGTGAAGAAAAAAAAAGGGGGAAATTAATACATATCGTAAATTATGATATGCCGGTTATAATTTCATTTATCATTCTCGCCGAAAAAAATAAATACAATAAAAATATGTATACCAGAAGCTTACCTTAAATTATAACATAAGGGCCCCTCTCTCTAATTATATTTCCCTACATCAATGTAGTACCATACATATATTTTTGTTAATTAAAATATATAAAATCATGAACATAAATGAACAATAACTAAATAAAATGACCCATTTTCGGTTCTAAATATAATGCGAGTTCCAAGGTGTACTTAATGTGTTCCGTATAAAAATAAAAAGATCCAACATTTGACATTTCCAGTCAACAACCATGGCTTTCGGAACTATCGTAAACCCTGATTCAATATTTCTAGATCTCCCGTCAAGACCATCTTAAGATAGAATCATGTCATTATATTATATATGTGTTGAGAGCAACTTGAAATTACGTTGTGTGAAGTTTATTTAGCTAAGAAGTGATCATAGACAACAAGAAGGCGACTGATAAAACCGAATCGAGCAAGCGATAGAAACTCGTCACATTTGGTAAACTCCACCCCCGGCTAGATTCACAATAATTCCAATGATAAGGACAAATGAACGAAAAAGAAACCTCAAAAACAAGGAAATAGAATGTAAAAAGGTATAATACTCACGTAATGAGGAACTAAAAGGTGCTAAAACAGCAGTGAAATAATCTACATCATTTGGTGGTGGGTCGTTGGGAATGTCGAACGAGGAGGGGGTAGCGTCGCCGGCTGGAACAGCCATGCTGGGTCAGAAGTAAGCAAAGATGTCGGCTCAGGGCACGCCATCGGCCTATAAAGGGTGGTGTAAACAATACGTTTTTACTTAACAATTCACAGTTTATGATATTAAATTGAATAAAAATATAAAGTTAAATGATAGATCTAATAATACAGGGGAGTTAACATTCATATTTCACACACAACATCGCTTTTTAGACGTTTCAAAGTCTTTACTTACGTTTTTCTCCGACTTCGACGATCTCTTCCCAGGGTTAACGGGCATGGAATGAAATTGCAACTCTTCTTCTTTCCGGTGGTGAAAACCGTTTGCTGATTGGTCGAGAATTGTTACGACAATCTAAAATTTAGTATGGGAGGTCCTCCCGAAAAACGCGGAGTCGGGCGCCTGCCGACTGGCCCGCCGATCGTAAATACAGTTTTTACCGTGTCCGTGAATAAAAATGAAGGCTTCAATTTCGTTTTTTTCTTGAAAACATGAAAGAACATGACACATACGTTTTGTTTATAATTTTTAATTGGCACACATGACGTACAAATGACGAAAAACACAGTTTGAAGACCACGACATATCACAAACCGGGAAACAGCGAACAGCTTTCCACCGCGTAAGGCGATCACTTTGTGGTACCTAGTTTGAATAAAAAAGAGGATTTTACTTACCTGGCCCCCAAAAATGCTGGAACGAGAAACAAAGGTTGACAACTAATTTATTCAAATTTGCACAGTAGCTAATAATATCATGTGTTAATCATAAAAAGTAAAATTTCTTCTACATCTATTAACAATGTAAAAAATATTTTGGAAAAAAGAATTACTGCTCTATCCTAAATTTAATATTTAATTGTATGAGGTGACATCAAATAATGATAAATGCTTAGATATAGTGGTTTCCGCGAGAGTGCCCGGTGGTCTGGAAAAGGGCTAACCGGCACTTAGGCAGAGCGGGCACTCAGGCCACCATGTGGCTCCCTCGAGGTCTGATTTTCATTATCTTTAAGTTGAATTTTTAAATCTCTTGAAGTTTGTTCCCGCATCTTAATACATGATTGTCATGTGTGGATGAAGATTGTATTGCTGAGTTTTTAAATCAATTTTAAGTTTACAAGACATGCAGCCAATTTCTAAAGGTTCAAAGACAGACAGTGACTATTTTGTTGCGACTGGGAGGGACTCGAGTGCATTGTGTAGCATAAATCTACCCGTAGACAGTCCTTCATTTTGACCAATCACCTTGTTAAGACAAGACAAATGCCATCTTGCGTCATTGCCGTCTTGCGCATGTCTTTTCATTGACATCCAAATCTAGGCCATACCTTTTTCGTCGCAGTAACAAATTTGATTGGCTGGACAGTGGACCAGCAAGGAGGGCATTCATTTGTTACCTGTTCCAGACTCAAAGGGGTCAGAAACTACTCAAGTGAACAAGAGGGACGCCTTTCGACACCATAGCAAACTGACTTTATCTGTAGTAAGTTGATATTTGATTGCTTTTTTGATTGACAATATGCCAACATACCAGGCACTAGGGCGGCAGATGGCTTCAAAGGCGGGCACTCAGAGTTTTGATAGTAAAAATTCGGTTTCATCAAAATAGCTGGCACTTAGGTGAAAAGAGCATTCAGCCAAAGGGCACTCTCACAAAAACTACTGTATTTTGTAGTTTGTTCAGTTAAATTAAGAATATTATCAAATATTAAACATGGTACAATAAAAGCAATGCACATATATATCATTACATTATTTGCTGGTTGTTAGAATACAACAGTTTATAACAATAACAGCACTTTTTCACTTTGCAGAATTGTTTCTATTTTATTCTGACCTGTTATAAGAATGTGATGTTTATAATCTAAGTCAATTCCCATCCAATGAAATGAATTATATATGATGCAATTTGGCTTCAACATGATATCATTTGAGGGTTACAATTAATGACATCTGTTCAAAAGCATCTAGATCATCTCTGCATTTCACTTAATCTGAGGAACTTCACCAATTGCAAAAGAGTTAGATGTTAATTTCACCCCTGCAGATGGAGGGCTGTGTAGTTTCAAAATAAAAAAGGACAGCTTCAAATAGGGTATCACAGTTGTTTCATGACACTCCTAAAATTGCCCAAAACCGACATGGGTTATTAGAACACATCAGATGTTTAAGAATACCTGAGCCTGTGTTTGCAGCAATATTATAACTGATACTGTGCATGCGTTAGCAACTCAAGAACACATAAGAAATAGTATGAAATAAAAAAAAATTTAAAAAATGCAATCTAAAATGTATTTATTTTAATCTGGTACCAGTACATGTATACATAGCTTTCATACTCACAGTACTTGAATCAGCATATGAAAAAAGACAAAAACACAAGATAAAATATTTGCATCTATCTAGCACTGTACAAGTATGGCATTATAATGAAATGTAGATGATCTACTAAAAAACCATTTGCACCTTCCCTTTCTAAATGACAACTTTTGATTAATTTTACACTTTTCTACTTTTTCAAATTTAAAAGTATAAAATGAATATAGATATTTACTATAATTTTTCTTTGTTCTATTTACTTTTAGATTGCCCCTGCTCTATGATTTCTTATATCATTGGTAGGCCTATAATAATTTATCCCCGTGCTTCTTCCCCTGAATCAAATATGTCCATTAAAACAAAGTATTGCACCAAACTGTCTTTTGTCCCTGGCTGCACTGCACTGTGGCTGACGCCTGGGTCTATCCCGGTCTTCCTTCGGGATAGACCCTAAAGACCCATTCTCCTCTAAAGTGAATAAAGGGTTGGGTTTTTTTTTTTTTGGTTTTTTTGTTTTGTTTTTTTGTTGTTGTTTTTTTGTATTTGTTTTTTTGTTTTTGTTTTGTTTTGTTTTTGTTTTTGTTTTTGTTTTGTTTTTGAGAGGGGGGGGGGGGGGGGGGGGGGTGGTTGTGTGTTCGGTTTTGCTGCTGACCAAGGACCCCCTTGTGAAGCGCTAAGAGCACATTTAGTGGATATTGCATTATATAAAAGCTCCAAAATCATCAGCGTAAATAAGCTCTTTCGTTACTTGTTTAGTCATCGTTAATTTTGTTCTGATGAGTTCTTTAAGGGCAGCTTCTGAACAGATTAAGAAACGACTGGGCCGAGACTGCATCCT
>JBBPDF010620893.1:7500-19423 GCA_037974715.1 Lomanotus vermiformis | reverse complement strand
CCCCCCCCCCCCCCCCCCTTCCCACCCTTCGCTAGGTTTGTGATCATTGTCTTCTTGTAGATTATTCTTACTATTAGTAATTAGTCTAGGCCTAGTACTGTGTGTTTAGCATGTAGGCCTGAGCAAACCAACATTAGTGTTCTGCAAAAGTCTTAAAGGAGCGGTCATGGTGACAAAAAAAAAAGTTTCTTCTGAACGGACTGAGTGCAATCCGTATTTATATAAACCAGACTTAGTTTAGTTGAAGTATATATAAGAAAAAAACCGGACGGGATATGTATGATTTATCTTAAGCGAGACTTTGTTTAAGCGAGTTTATCTTAAGAGGACCCCGTTGTAGAGGCTATTAGATCCCTAGTCTGTAGGCCTATAAGATTCAGAACGAACACATGCATTGTAATAATAAACCAATTAAAACCACTGTAAGAATTTAACATTTTAACACTGTGCGTTACTACTAAAGTCAGCGCTATCGACAACAATTTTTGGTCAGTTTCTGCGATGCACTCATTGTTTACCATTTTGGTTGTCTGCAAGAACTTGGAAACGCCAATCTGGATCACCACAATGGCAATCTGAATGTACAGCCGATACAACACATTTTGATTCATTTAAAATACTGATAGAACTATATTATAATAAAGGAAAAAAAATCCCAAGAAAAAATCAACAAAAAGCAACAGAACAATAAATGAGATAACAAAAGTCAACAGTGAATAAATTTGGTATGATTTTATGGAACCCTATCCAATCTTGAACTTGAACAATTATTTTAAAAGTGTTTTTAATTATACACCTTGTCCCCTCTTTTTCCTCCGTTGATGGAATTTAAGGAGGGATGACTAGCTGATAGCAGTGGTTCATGGGATGCTAACAGTCAAAGTATAATATATATATATGTATATGAAAATGTTAACGATTGCCTTACTCTGGTATGTACATCAAATAATTGGTAAAAATTAGTTCAGTGCAGATGCCATCCTTTCCCCCGACACCCTTGTTTAGATGGATGCTGAAAGTACCCTTCAACATTGATTTGGTATACACACTGACTCATTTTCAGATTCTATGCAAGGCTAGCTGAGAGCTGAGAGTCAACGTTGAATCGACTGAGAGACGAGTACCATGAGTTTCAACCTGGATGCAAGTAGCTCTGATGATTCAAGCAGCAGTGATTTGGTATTTGTTGGCTCACAAGGTCTCACCAGGACAAAGAAAAAGGGTAAAATCAAATGTGTTTGTATTGTTTTTGGTTATTTTGTGAAGACTGGTTAAAAGATATTTTCTGTTTGTATTTAGTTTTTTTGTTTGTTCGTATTTTGTTCTGTTTTTTGTTTTGTTTTTGTTTTTTACATTCATTCAAGATGTGTTATTTAAAAAAGTACATGATATTTAGGGAATCCATAAGACTGATAATCACTAGAATTATAAATCACTAATTGTTTCTTTACTGCATTTATATTCTCTTTCAGAGAAGTCAGTCTCGCAAAAGAAACGAGGAACAAAACACCAGAGCCATAAATTTTTATTTAGTAGCGATAGTGACAATGATTTCGAAAAGGCAGCAGCCAAGTTGCCCTCAACTCAAAAGTCTAAATGTAAACAGGGAAAAAAGACAGAAGTCGCTCCAGAGAAACAGAGCCCTGCAATCATTGTGTCATCATCAGATAGCAGCAAGAGCCCAATAATAAGTAAATCTAAGATAGATGTGAAACAATTAGGTCCTCAGGAGGCCAAACAACTGCCTCAAACCTCACAACACCTTCCTACATTCACCCCACAGAACAAGGAAAAACGGAAGGTCAGAGAATTTCACTTAAAAACCAAGGCACATACGTCCACCTCAAAGAAGGATTCTAAATATAAAACACTATATGCAGCATGGCAAAAAAATAGTGCAAGTTCTGATTCTTCAGACTTAGAGCCCTCACCAATTTCACAAAATAAAGCTACACGTTGTACAAAAACAAGGCCATCATCTTTGAAATCATTGTCGACTGCAGGCGCATTAAGTAATGCTCAAAGAGGTAGGCAGCCTGAAAGGAAAGGACATGTAGAAGTGATAGACAGACAAGGATATTATGATGAAAGCTGTACACTTTTGGCATCTGGTAGGAACACTCCCCAAGTTGAATCTCAACAGTCGTCACATAGTGTGAATGAACCAGATGACACTTCTGGTCCGTGGTTATCAACACAGTCAGAGAAAACTTCTGTGTCTGATCTTTTTCAACCAAAATTGGGTCCTAAGATCGGAAGGAAACTCCGCGATGAAAATGTCATCAACGACACTGGATCGGACAGCGAGTCTGATAGCATTCTCACCTCACCTGTGTTGAGTAAGACTAAGCTAGCATTGGGTAGTAGGGACACATTATCAAGATCAGGAAAATCTTCAGAACCAATGGCCTCTCCTGAAGATTCTTTTCCGAACAAACAGTCATATTGGGAGTCAAGACACAAATCAACCACCGCTGACTCACAGCACAAGTCGTCCTGCCTCTGGGGCAGTCTTAAGAATCAAAGGGGTGTATTATTGGAGATGACAAGAAAGAAGAAAGCAGTTACTGAAAAAACGAGCATAAAACACAAACCGTCAGGAACTGTTGATAAGTCACGTAATACCTGTGATAGAGATTTGTACAAACAAGATAGCACAGAGGGTGTCAAAGAGGTTGCCCTGTCACACCCATCCAGTTCAAGTGCTCCATACAGACATTCCAATGATCATGCAGATGATGAAAATGCTAATCACATCCAAAAGAGTTCTCATCCTCTTCCGAGAGTAGAACCATTGCCCTGCCCAATGCCCAGAGGAACTAGAACAAAACGGGGAAAGGCTACGCTGTCATCCACAGATGTTTTTCTTGGAAAATCCCCGGTGGGTGAAGAGTTTTCAGGTAGTGAAAGGAGCAGGAGGAAAAAGGAGGAAGGAGAAGTTGAGCAAAGTGGCTTGCATGCTGAAGACAAGGGAATCAAGTCCAATGATCTTCAAATTGCATGTGTTAAAAAAAGTTTAGGCAGAAATTTGACTTTGAAGAGCTCACAACATTTTGAAAGTAAGAAGAGTAGCAAACCAAACTCTGAATGGGATGATTCCTCTTCTTCTCATCCCTGGTTGTCAACGCAAACAGAAGAACAGTCGGGTGCTACCAGTCTAAGAAAGAACTTGAAAGGGATAAACAATGAGGACAATGTTATCAGTGAATCAGATGTAGACAGTGATTCTGAAAGTTTATTTAAAAATCTGGATGATGAAAGCCTTCCCTTATCAGATAAGACAGGTGCTGGAAAGAGTGAATGTGAACTGCGTTCAGAATCAGAAAAATGTGTTGACAAAGCCTCAGATTTGTTGTGTGCTTCAGAACCTTGGAGCAAGACAACTGAAACGCCTTCTCAGTCTGACAGCTGCAGCTCATTGAATGTTCATAAAGAAATGGAGAATTTACATTCACAATTATATAAACTGTCATCAAGCAGGAAGACCACACCAGCCAAATGTAAGCTTTCACTATTGTCAGGAAATTCCAGGAAGTCACAAGAAAATACTAATGGCAGTGATAAAAGTACTCTGAATACTACGGAAAATGATGGAGAGAAATGTTTGATGAAAAAGAATCAGACACCATCGATGTCAGAAATGCTTCGGATGCTTAAAGAGAAGAGTGATGTGATACGCTCCCTATTCAGTAATGTTTCTAAAGATGTGGCTGATCCAGCACCACCAAAAGAAATTGATTGTATTGATCTAGACAGTATTAATGATGAAGAGACTTTGAAAGATTCACCCTCCACTCTAGTCGAAAGGGACAAATGTCGAGATGGGAAATATTCCACCGATCTTGACAGCAATAAATTGATGAATGAAGAGACACAATCTCAAGATTCTGACGTTACTATTCTCTTGTCTCAAGATGATGACCATAGCCATGAAAGACTGACACTGAATGAAAAACATGATTGCTGTCCTAATTTACCTAGCAAGGAGACTCATACAATTCCTTTTAAGGCCTGGAGTTTGGAATCTGAAAAGACAGTGGAGTACAGCTTTTCCGGCAAAGACAAATTGGAGGTTGTGCAGTCCAGCATGAGTCTAGAGAAATGTCAGAGTTTATCAAATCAGGAAACACGATTACTAATCATACCTGATGAAGAAGGAAATGATTCTCAAGCCAGTTCAGTCATATCATTTCAGGATAAAGATAAAAATGGGTGTGCTGAGAGGACGTCTATCAATACCGTCAGTGATTTCTTACAGCACACGCCACCTATGCCAATGCTGTCCTTTTGTCCAAGGTCACACTCAAAAGATTCGTCAATGGGAGAAGAAAGCTCATCTAGGTCTATGCCTGAGTTGACCCCCCAAAAAGAAATCAGTCAGCCACAGTTCCTGCCTGCACTTGATGCGAGTGGAGTGTCTTTGAATTCAAGAAAAAATAATGCAGACATAACCGCTGGAAATTTTGAATTATCTCAAGGGAATTTATTTCAAAGAACGCCATCCATGCCAGTCCTTTCATCATGTGTGAATAATATGTCTGAGAACTCTTCTGTTATAAAGGAAGGAAATTGTCCTGAGTTGGCACGAGAATCAACTCTTGTAAATGACAAAAGTCTTTGCAAGGTGTTAACTGAACAACAAGATGCTGGTGTGCCTTCGGAAGATGCCATGAATAGACACATCAAATCGGAAAGACAAGATTCTGCAAAATCATTTCCTGCATCTTTGAGGATGACTTCAGAGAATGCTTTGGCACCACTTAAACCGAATCTTGACACTCAAAAGATTGAAGAGGGTCAGGGAAAAGCTAGCACAGATATATCAAGGCTACCTCAAGAGATCTCTGAATCACCCATGTTTTCTCAGATGAGTCCGTCACCAAATAACTACTTCCAGGATAAAGTAAAGAGTGCCTTGGAAATTTTGGATGAGCATGAAGAACCACCTGCTCTCCAGGTGGCATCATCTTGCACACAGATCAGTGCACTCAGTACTCAAGGCAGTCAGTCATTGGATGGTAAAGATGAAGCAATTGTTACCAGTTTTAAAAAGGAACCATTGTCATCATTTTACGAGGAAGAAGATGACTCAATACATATCTATGACTCCTCTGATGAAGAGTTATTTAACACTCAGTCAGTGTTCAGCTCTAGTATAGATGTACAGGGGGCCCCTGAAGAAGTTGAGGAAACATCAGAGGAAGACTACAGAAAGACGCTGGAGAACAGCCTGTGGTGGGATGATTTTACTGATGACACCAGTGATAATGAGCTCCTTGCTATTGATATCGATGATAGCCAGTCAGTAGCTGTTTCATTGCAGTCGGAATCCTCGAATGAAGATGGGCAAAGCACTGAAGGTAATGACAATGGTGACGTTGCCACCCAAGATCCATATGCGAGTGAGGAAGAGCTACCGCTTGAAGATGAATGCCAGTCAGGGAAGTATACACTGCAGACACGTTTCTTCGATAGGAGTTTTGTCAGAGATCAGAAACTTGCAACAGAGAAAGCAATTGCTGCCCAGGAAAAGCCAAAATTGGTTGCAGTCACCTCCCGGGAAATGTCAGAACGGGTTGCAGCAACTGATCAGGAAAATCCAGAAACAGTTACAGTCTCTGCTCAGGAAGCATCAACATCAGTTCCAGTCACAACCCAAGATTCTTCCAAAATAGCAGCAATTACTGCTCAGGACACACCAACATTGGTTGCAAAAAGGCCAGCTCAAGACTCATCTGAAAGATGTTTAGTTGCACCAAAAGTGTCAGAAAAGTCAGCCACAGCAACCGGAATGGGGTCAGGTTCATCAACAGACGGAAAGCAGAGTGTGCAAAGCCACGCCTGTCCATCCTCAGGAGATTGCATCGGTCCAGATCATGCTATGGGTGTGTCCAGTGGAAATGCCGATGATGAGGGATGTGAAGATCTCAGCGTTTTTTATATGGACACCCAAGTTGATGACCATTCTGATGATGACAAAAATGATGACCGTGATCCATATTTTGTATCTACACAGGTTGCCGCCATCTCAGAAAAGCCTGTCCATGATGTTTCTGACTTTTGCAAAGAGGATTATTTAGCCCATACTCAACTTGATTATCTTATCATTAGCTCGGACAATGACGATAACCATACTGGTAGTAGTGATGATGGTAATAACAATAAAGAAGATTATGATGAGGAGGATGAAGATGAAACCGCTCTTGGAAAATTTATAGAAACAAGAGATGGAATAGTGATATGCAAACCAGAAACGTCTGACAAATCGTCGTTTGAGAGGAATTCAGACTTAAAAGAAATCTCAAAACTAAAATCAGCTACACCTATTGGGACAAATGGAGAAAAGGTTGATGGCAATGAGGAAGATGTCTCTCAAAATGTGCCAAATCCATACCTGGCAGAAACATTGGAAGATGACCAAGATTTCTTCTCTAATTTTCCTTCCGAGTTTGACGATGATCCATATTCCATTAGCACTCAAGTGGATGATGATGATTCAAACAATGAAGGTACCTCGACTTCAAAGCCTCAGCATCACCTAAAGCAGTATGAAAAAAGCTGTGAAATGATTGTTTCAGAAACAATGAAACCAAAGCCTTGCAGTGAATTGGAGGACACAGTTGATGATGAGGCTTATTGGGCAGACACCCAACAAGATGCTGATGATTTAAGCCATGACTTCGATCCTTATCAAATGAACACACAGTTGGATTCTCCAGTTGAAGTCATCAGCGAAAAGGAGGAGGAAAGCAGTTCAGGAGGAATTTTGAAAAATGATGATGATCAGCAGAACTGTTTTGGTCTAGCAACTCAATCAGCAACAGCGAAATGCTCGTACTTAAGTAAGGATGAGGGTGTTTGTGAAAATAATATTGTTGAGTACATTGCATCCACTCAGATAGATACCAGTGGCAGAGAAAATCAGAGGCAGAAGCAAGTCACCCCAACATTGTCTAGGCAAGAGTCAAGGTCTAAGACAACTCCATTGTCAGAGGGAATATTTGAAATAATTACCAGGGAACAAAATGTGTCTGTTTCTTCAGACAGGGTCAGAAACCTTAAGGGCTCACCCAACAGGATTTGGTATGGCAACAAGGCTCCAACCCAGGCCAAAGAACCAGATGGGAATGAGCCCAAGGAACATGCCAACCAGACAGTTAACAGAGAGCTTGAGGATGATAAACTAGGAACCGGGGAAGATGAGGAACAATTAGACGATGTATACTTCATGTCAACACAGGTTGATCCATTTCAGAGAGATGAATCCTCCAGTGAACTCTTCAACATGCAAACAATGGCTGAGGAAGATACAGATGAAGTTGCTCTGACTTCAGCCACCCCTGAAGAATATCAAGAGGTCATGGATAGATCTAGAATATCAGCTGATTTAGAAAGCCACACAGAATGCATTTCTGACATTTCCGTCCAATCGGAAGGCCAGAATAAACTGACTCCTGATTTAAATAGGAAGAAGGTAATTGTTGTCGGTCATTTTTCAGATAAGAGCAGAGAAGGTGGAATAAGTACTGCAGAAGAAGACAATTTACGTAAGGAAGATAACTATGGTGAAACTGATTACTTTGAAGAGTCACAAGCAACATTGGAATATGACTTTGAAGAAGAAGGTAGGAACTATGGTCATGATGAAAAAGATGAAAGGTGTGAAGACATTGGCACTAAGAAGGCCAAGGCGGATGGTACAACAGTGGGCAAGAAGCCAAAGACTACTGTGACAGCCATGACTTGCGATTTCAGTCGTGCTCCCCTACCATCTACTAACAGGATGGGCTCAGGGATTTCCAAGAAAAACTTTGAAAACCCCCAAGCCAAACCAAAGATGCTTGGTGCCAAAAGAAAAGGTCAGATGGATTC
The DNA here is from genome assembly GCA_037974715.1 of Lomanotus vermiformis. NCBI lineage: Eukaryota > Metazoa > Mollusca > Gastropoda > Nudibranchia > Lomanotidae > Lomanotus > Lomanotus vermiformis. Next base: position 11,551 of record JBBPDF010620893.1, on the reverse strand, counting down.
ACTCAAGTTGACAGAAGTGATAGAAATCAACAGTAAGAGGAAATCAGATCAACAAAGCCATTCGTCTACAACGATGAAGGTGGCAAAGACAGGAGAAAGCCAAAACAAAAGTAAGAGTATGAAACCTGATCAGAAGGAAAAACTACTCACCAACAAAATCATGCAAAATAAAGCACAAACTGCTGCTCCTGCTGCTAAAAGACCTCTGGGTACAGCTATTCATGATGAAGAGAAAACAAGTAAAATCTTACCAAGGGCTGAGTCACAATGGCTGTCCGCCTCAGGCTCACGGATTTCTCAGCCACCTCAAGTTGGGCAACCACCAAACAGAGACAAGAATCTTCATATTAAACATACTTTGGTCCAACCCAAGAAAAAGATGCCGTCACCGAAGAAGAGGCATCTGCGCGGTGAGGTATCTTTAAGTGATACTATTAAGAAAGCTAGAATGGCAATGCAGAAACGCGCACTACAAGGTGCCGTATCAGGCGCCTCAGGAACCTCTCACTGGAGGAACAATAACATGCTTCAAAGTGAAGATTTAGACAATGTGGAAATGCCTTCGACCCAGGAAATGTTTGACGCTGGCCTCCCCATACTCAATAAAGCAATGCCCATAGAGAAAAGGAAGATAGATGCAGGATTTGCCAATGTTAACAAGGCAATGCACTTCGAGAAAAAAATTGACACTGGCCTCCCAAACCTTGGTAAAGCGAGGCCCAATGAAAAGACTGACATTAACCCTCCCAACCTCAATAAAGCAAGGCCTCTTGAGAAGACTGATATTAACCCGCACAACCTCAATAAAGCAAGGCTTGTTGAGAAGACTGACATTAACTCTCCCAACCTCAATAAAGCAAGGCCTGTTGACAAAACTGACATTAACCCTCCCAACCTCAATAAAACAAGGCGTAATGAGAAGACTGACGTTAACCCACACAGCTTCAATAGAACAAAGCCTAATGAGAAGAAGATTGAGAAGGATGATGGAAACTCAAGTTGCTCTAGGCCTCCTGACATTTCAGGACCCTCTCTTGCTGAAAAATCCATCGTTCATGAAAAGGATGCGCAGAGTGAGAACTTACCTCTTGTTGATATATGTAAAACAAAATCTGTGTCGCATGATAAAAATTCTTCGAATGAAAAGATTAATGAAATCTGTGATAGATATCTGGAGTCGCAGCATACTGACAAGTTTCTTGCCAGAGCTGTGCATGGAGAGAAGAAGGCAGATAAGTTGATGGGGAAACTGTCAGAGAAAGTGCAACCCACTGAAAGGTTGGAGATTCACCCATATGCTGTTAAAAACACTCAATCTCTGCGTCACCGGCAGCCGTCGGCATTGAATAATGTGTCCACACCGCGACAAGTTCCAGTCATTCCAGCACCGGCATTTAAGAAACCCGGTGGTATTTTGAAGAGCACAGACTTTACTGTCAACTCAAAGGTCAGAGCCCAGGGCAAAGTGAAGTTTGATGACTCCAGGAATGAGGTGACATTCGTGGCTCCAAACTGGGGGCCCAGCAAATCCAGACCTGTCACTTTCCAGCCTCAGATGACCATGACTGAAGCTAGCAAATGTCCACCCAAAATCTTCACACCATTCATGACGGAGACAGAGTTCATCTTCAAGCTTCTTTCATGGACGCCAGGCTGGCTTCCAGAGCAAGGTAGTATAATCAATGTTCGGTTTTGATTTGGGGCAGTTTACTTTTAATGTTTTAGGGGCTGATGGGCCTTGTTGTTGTTGTTGTTGTTGTTGTTGTTGTTGTTGTTGTTGTTGTTTAGTGTAATCAATGTTTGGTTTTGATTTGGGGCAGTTTACTTTTAATGTTTTAGGGGCTGAGGGGTCTTCTTGTTGTTTTTGTTTTTGTTTTTGTTTTTTTTGTTGTTGTTGTTGTTGTTGTTTTTGTCGTCGTCTTAGAGAGGGCCCCCCCCCCCCCCCCCTGTTTTTGTTTGTTGATTTTGTTGTTTAGTTTGTTTTGTTTTCTTTTCTTTTTTCTTTTAGGGATGGGGGGTGGGAGGGGGGGGGGGGGGTCTGAAATTCAATTCAAGAGGTCCAGACTAATATTAAGAAACATTCTTGATTCTAGAAAAATTGCTGAAAAAACTGACTTTGAAATCACACATTGGCTTCATATAAAAACATAGCCATTGGCACAGGCGGTAATACAGCTTGTACATACAGTGCTGCATGTATTCGTTGAACAAGCGTTCGTCGAATTCACATATCTTTTGAACAGACTGCATTGTCCCAAATATTTTCCTTTATTTTCTGTACATTTTTTTCATTTATATTCGTCAAATCTATTCATTGATTCCTGAACTTTCTGCCTGCTGCTCAAGCAGCGCAAGCAATTTTTTCCCGTCCTAGTAGTCTGAAAACCCTACGAACCCATGACTAAAAATGGCCCACTCCATGCTGACATAATGTGTAGCTCGGTAACGATCTTGTGAAAAGCTCACTAGGCGCCATTAGTAATACCACTACCGGTACTTATATAAGTAGCATCCGAAGACACCTTTGGTCTATCATAATAATCATAAATTATCCATTCCTTGAAATCTTTGTCACACAGGTGTTTGGTAACTAAAAGTATAGCCTGTGCTATGCTGATGTACGGTAGGACAATGCCTAAGGCAGTACATTATGGCTGTGTCTGTAGGCCTAGTTGTAGCCGAATTATTATAAGATGGATCTACTGTTCCGTACTTACATTTTGAATCATCAGTATCGGTGGCTCGACATGAAATTGGCAGAGAGTAGCTCTCGCTACTATTGAAACTAACCCTCCTCCCCACATAAAAATGAAAAAAACCAACAACAAACAAAACATAAAATAAAATAAAACAAAAACAACAACAACAACCAAACCAAAGCACCCTCGATGAAGTAGAGAAGGTGACAGACAACAAGGGAAATAACCACAATATTAAATTACCCAACTATACTAGTGGTATAAGCCAATAAGGGCTTCACTGATCACTTGATGTTTTCACATATTGCTCAAGTCACGGATTCCTCAAACTATTTCTGTTGCCCCAACAAGTTCGACGAATATGTGTTGCACTGTATAATTTCCTGTCAAAAATTGATAATAAAGCTCATTTGCTTTATTATATAATATGTTGGATTATACATGTATTGTTAGGTGAACCGAAAAGACCCCAACAAAGAAACAACAAACAAATCCCCAAAGAACAAACCCCAATAATAACTACAACAACAAAGCAAAAGCACTTTTGAACTTTGACCTTTTTCTATTTGATTCACATATAAATCAACATAGGTGTAATATAATTTCATTATAGTAAGTATGTGGATTTTTTTTTAAGCTATGTTAATTAATCACAAAGTTACATATCTATAGTTTTGAATACCCCACCACAAAATGGCAAAAGGGTATTTTATCTCAGAATGCCTTCCCCTTGAAGCTCGTTACTGTTCAATGACAAGTTAAGAAAAATTAGGCTTGATTTATTGTTTAATATATATAGAATTTTACATATTGTTATGAGTATTGTTAATATTTACAGGATGATATTTTACAAAACAAGTTTTAAAATGTACATACAGTGAATCCGAAAAACAAACAAAACAAGCCATAAGCGGTAAAATAGCCTTCAATCAAATTGTGTGTCATAAATGGATGGATGACAATAGAATATATTTTTCATCTTGCACTTCACATCATTTCATATGGTAAGTTAAGGACTAAGGAATGGTAGGGTATAAATGCATCAGGACCTCTGTATATAAGCCGTTTACATGAGCGTATCATGTAAATATGAATTTTAGATAGGAGAGCTCACCATCTCATGTGTTGATTGCAGTTTATTACACACTACTAGTGTCTTGAGATTTACATTTACATTGCCATCTTCTAGTGTTGATGGTCATTTGTATTCATACTTCCCTGGTGCTTTTGGATTGTGGAATGGGCTGCCAGTTGGTGTGGATTGCAGAGGATTTTAAACAAAATCTGAAACATATGGCATTAACATTGTAAATACTTGCTTTTAGTGGCGCGTTGACAATAATGCTCAGTTG
>JBBPDF010620893.1:0-2500 GCA_037974715.1 Lomanotus vermiformis | reverse complement strand
GAATCTTACGGCAACTTGAACACACCTTTTTAAGAGTATAAATCGCCTTTTTCTCCTATTTTTATGACTCTTGATAGTATTTGCTTGAATTTGGCATATGAATTGTTTAATACATGATCAGCAACATTGAGAAGTTTTATAGATCTATGCCTCAGAGTGGGTTCAAGTTAGTGCTGTATTAGATGTTTTGACTCAATATAAAATCTCAAGGAGGGATTGAAAACCAGAAAGGAAGGAACATTAAAACATCATAATTAATGTAACCACTGACAGTGACGAGGAAGTAGGACAAATTAATCGATAGAGTCCCGAAGAGTTAATGAAAGGGAAAATCATTTAGTAGCTCTCGAATTCGGGGCACTCAAGACTTTTCTACCGACCAAGCTTTTAACTCATTTTGGGCAAGGAAGTCAGAGATCATGAGTGGGCAGTATGCAACTTTAATGAGGCGAATGATAGGGAAGGGGAAACCACTCTTCTCCGTGCCGATGGTGCGTACCAATTTGTCGCGGTGCGGATGGGTGCGAGGTGCTAGACGTGGATCATCGTGGTATAATGAACGTGTTTTTGAAACCTTTCAAAGTGGCGTGAGATAAGTGAGTGTTTGAATTGCTTCAATGTTGTGTAAGAGTTGTGAGTGTGTGTGTGTGTGTGTGTGTGAGTGTCTGTGTGTGTGCGTGTGTGTGTTTGGGGTGTTTGAGATGTTTCAACGTTGTGTAAGACGTGTGTTTATGTGTGTGTAAATTATTTCATCATGATGTAAGAAATGCATGTTTGAAAATTGTCAAAGTCAGGTGTAAGAAATGTGTGTGTGTGTGTGTGTGTGTGTGTGTGTGTGTGTGTGTTTGGGTGTTTGAAAAGCTTCAGTACGGTGTGTGTAATAAATAATAATAATAATAATAATAATAATAGTAGTAGTAGTAGTAGTAGTAGTAGTAGTTGTTGTAGTAGTAGTAGTAGTAGTAGTATCATTATTGTTGTTTGATTTCTCCACATGTAGGCTACAATGTCAAACAAGACAACTGTGCAAACTAATAATAAGAAAATGGGGAAAATCTCCCAAACAAACCAAACTTGCTGTACTTTAAACTTAAAAAAAAAAAAGTATCACTAAGTTCAACCCCCCAAAAACGTGATATTATTATTATTATATATTATCAATGTAATAAATGCCATTTATTTGAACCCCTCAATGTTAACATCTCCAGCGTGTACTGAGTGACCTTATTTGGCGATTTTCGGCCAATCAGGGAGCCACTAGCCCCAGCACGTGCCATGGCGATTATTAGACCAATCAAAATGCCCTCCAGCCGTCCTTTGAGCGCGTGGAGCGGCGGCTGACGTTCGGGTGATGAGGCCACTCAGCTTTCTCGGACTTACTGCCGGATCTTCGTCTTATTCTCTTCCATTCGTCGTTTAACTTCCGGTTGAGAACCCCGGCTGCCTTCCGTCATTATTTTGTCTTTGTTCCAAGGCCGGCCATGCCTGTGATATTTCTTTGGGCGTTTCTTAGGCGGCCATGCCTTTTAGGTTTCGTGGGTGTTTGTTCCATGGACGATGCACGGCTGTGTCTCTTAGGTTTCGTTTGATGTACCGTGAACGGCCATGTCTTTTAGATTTCAATAGGGGTGTTCCAAAGTCGGCCATGTCTTTTAGATTTCATGGGGTGTTTTATAGTCGGCCATGTCTTTTAGATTTCAACATGTGGTGTTGTATAGTCGGCCATGTCTTTTAGATTTCATGGGGTGTTCCATAGTCGGCCATGTCTTTTAGATTTCATGGGGTGTTCCATAGACGGCCATGTCTTTTAGATTTCAATGGGGGTGTTCCATAGACGGCCATGTCTTTTAGATTTCATGGAGTGTTCCATAGACGGCCATGTCTTTTAGGTTTCATGGGGTGTTCCATAGACGGCCATGTCTTTTAGATTTCATGGAGTGTTCCATAGACGGCCATGTCTTTTAGATTTCATGGAGTGTTCCATAGAAGGCCATGTCTTTTAGATTTCATTGGGTGTTCCGTAGACGGCCATGTCTTTTAGATTTCATGGAGTGTTCCATAGACGGCCATGTCTTTAAGATTTCATGGGGTGTTCCATTATCGGTCATGTCTTTTAGATTTCAATGGGGGGTGTTCCATAGACGGCCATGTCTTTAAGATTTCATGGAGTGTTCCATAGACGGCCATGTCTTTTAGATTTCATGGGGGTGTTCCGTAGACGGCCATGTCTTTTAGATTTCATTGAGTGTTCCATTATCGGTCATGTCTTTTAGATTTCATTGAGTGTTCCATTATCGGTCATGTCTTTTAGATTTCCTGGGGTGTTCCATAGACGGCCATGTCTTTTAGATTTCATGGGGGTGTTCCATAGACGGTCATGTCTTTTAGATGTCATTGGGTGTTCCATTATCGGCCATGTCTTTTAGATTTCATGGGGGTGTTCCATAGACGGTCATGTCTTTTAGATTTCATGGGGGTGTTCCATAGACGGTCATGTCTT
>JBBPDF010614267.1:0-10001 GCA_037974715.1 Lomanotus vermiformis | reverse complement strand
TTCTTCGTGTTAGACCCAAAAGACGCATTCTCCACTGGAGCTAATAAAGAGATTTATATACTTTATTTATTTATTTATTGAATTGAACAACAACGCATCCGTTATATTAATTGTTGAAATGGCTTTTAGCCTACCTGTAAATATTTTCTCATCCATGTTATAATTATATTATTTCTCTTTTTTTCAGTCGATTGGAATTGTATTTAAGTGAGCCTGTAAAGGACTTGATGATGAACATTAGCTATCCTTTCAAGGACAACAACCGCTACGTATGTCTGACGAGGCTAAGGTATTTATACAATAACAACAACAACAACAACACACAATGAAACAAACAACTGTAGTAAACCACCGACGTAAAAGGAATACCCCAAAAAAAAAAAAAAAAAACCAAAAAAACAAAAAAAAAAAACCAACAACAAATGAATGCAAAAGACAACAAGTAAACTAAAGAAACAAAAACTAAGAAAACACGCACACAATTAACAAAAACAGAACTGCTAAAACTGATTTTCTTCAGCTCCCAGAAACATTAAAGGCTTCACACTTGGCCAGGAGGCCGAGTGGTTAAGTCATTGCACTGTAACCCTTGGGATCACGGGTTCGAGCCCCGCTTCGGCATCGAGTTTTTGCCTTCGGCAAGAAAATCCACCCCCATTGCCCTCCTTGGCGGCGCTGCACTTCGGCTGACGCCAGGGTCTATTCCGGTCTTCCTTCGGTATAGACCCTAAAGACGAATACTCCCCAGGAGTTATTAAAGGGCTTTTATTAATTATTTATTTTATACCATACATGGTCTTATTTTAAACGAAGTAGGTTACCTCCCCCCCCCCTACAAACCACACAAACACAAACTGCACCCTCCACTTCTCCGCCCCCCCCCCTCCCCCCGCTTGAGGTTCATGCCATTCTTACTTATTCTTATTTCATTCAAAAGTTTTGTTTTTCCCGCGTTTGTTGCAGCAACAGAAATGCATGCCACTCTAACGAATTCTTATTTTTAACTATAATGTCCACTTTTTGGTATGTTTACCACTCTTGTCAGCTCTCTCAAATAGTCAAATCTGCTATCCTTACATTCTTATATCAACCACAATGTTTTGTTTTCCCCCACTTTTTGCAGCTCCCTCAAAGATTCAAGCTATCATTACATGTTCTTATTTCAACAAAAATGTTTTGTTTTGTTTTGTTTTTTCCAATTTTTGGAGCTCCCTCAAATATTCAAACCTTCTATCCTTACGACATAATATTCTTATTTCAACCAAAATGTTTTGTATTGCTTTTCCCCCACTTTTTGCAGCTCCTTCAAAGATTCAAGACATCCTTACATATTCCTATTTTAATCATAAATGTTTTGTTTTGTTTTGTTCTGTTGTCCCACTTTTTGCAGCTCTCTAAAAGATTCAAGCCATTTTTATATATTCCTACTTTAATCAAAATGTTTTGTTTTGTTTTGTTGTCCCACTTTTCGCAGCTCTCTGAAAGATTCAAGACATTCTTACATATTCCTATTTTAATCAAAATGTTTTGTTTTGTTTTGTTGTCCCACTTTTTGCAGCTCTCTAAAAGATTCAAGACATTCTTACATATTCTTATTTTTATCAAAATGTTTTGTTTTTGTTTTGTTTTGTTTTGTTGTCCGACTTTTTGCAGCTCCCTAAAAGATTCAAGACATCCTTACGTATTCTTATTTTAATCAAAATGTTTTGTTTTGTTGTCCAACCTTTTGCAGCTCCCTAAAAGATTCAAAACATCCTTACATATCGTTATTTTAACTAAAACGTTTTGTTTTCATTTCGTTTGTTTTTTGTTTTATTTTGTTTTGTTTTGTTTTGTTTTGTTTTGTTTTTGTTTTTGTCGTTTTTTTGTCTCCATTATTGCAGCTGACTCAAAGATTCAAGACATTCTTGCGCATTCTTATTTTAACCAAAATGCTTTGTTTTGTTTTGTTTTGTTTATTTTTTGTCCAATTTTTGCAGCTCCCTCAAAAAACCAAGACATTCCTATTAATTTATTCTGGTTTTAACCAAAATATTTTTTGTTGTTTTTTTCCCTCACTTTTGCAGCACGCTCAAAATTTCAGATCATCCTTGCACGGATAAAACTGTGTTTATCCCCGGGGTAAACGTCAGTCAAACGAGCGGCAGTTTTCCATCAACGGCCCAGAGGACTCCATCAATCGTCTACTTTCTAGTTTGGACATTTCTTGTCCTTCATGTCACTTGTTGATTACTTCAAAAGGAAACTCGGTCTTTGAAGCGGAATATAAGTCGCACTTTTAATGTTTCAAATTTACGTTGGTTTCTTCTTATATTTTTATTTTTGTTCGCGTGTACTGCTGGCGTGTTTGTGTGAATGAGTTCTTGAGTGTTCATGATGGGTGTTGGTGGTGTTAGTGGCTGGTGAGGAAGAAATTATTAGATTCAACACACTAGATCTAGACAAATTATGAAAGCCCCAAAGAAAATATTTACAAATACAGAGGGAAGAATTTAATACAGAAAAATAGGAAATATTAGGAAGAAAAATGTGTGGTTCCACTGAGAATTGAACCCGGGACAGTGACACGGAATCGTCTCGCCGAAGCAAGCAGAGCGTTCTTACCATCAAGCCAATATGCTTTCTGTGGGGCTTTCATAATTTGTCTAGATCTAGTGTGTTGGATCTAATAATTTCTTTGTTTAATCATTCAGCCCCTTGCCTCATTCTTGTGTCTAGATCTAGTGTGTTGGATCTAATAATTTATTTGTTTAATAATTCAGCCCCTAGCCTCATACTTGTGTCTAGGTCTAGTGTGTTGGATCAAGGCCCCTTAAAGTGAGGGCCACGGGGCTGGCCTAAAATTACTATTCAATGGCGGAAAAAAGGGCTGAGCATTAGTTCAACTTATGGTTGCCTAAAATCGCTCTAAAAATGTAATATAGATCACTATTAAATAAATTAGGGGAAGAATGAAGAAAACATTAGGGAATTATTCCTGTAAAGGAAAGAAAATATGATGTTAACTAAGAACTAGTTTGAACCTCCGCTCCTCTTATATTCAGTGAAAATGAAAGAGGTGTAACCCGGTGTAAATCTTTAATAAAGCCATCTGTCTCCTTGAGAAGGTAAGCAAAATTATTGAGAATGATTCAGATAGATCTAGTCTTTATTTTTATTTTTCAAAAGTAATAAATGTTGTAAAGATTTTTAATCTATTTTTCTCATTGGACTGCAATCATTTCTAAATATTTTATTGAATAACTACTCTAAAATATTAACTGATACTTGTAAGGACTCAAGTATAAATAAAAAGGTCCAGAAGCTTGAGGGGTTGAATGAAATAATAGCTCTATCATTAATGTATGCTGTCATAGTATAGACCTATAGTATAATAAATGAAATAATACTAGATCTACTAATATATTGTTAAAGATTTCTTTTAATAAACAACTTTTGTGAGTGAATTTCAAGTAACTGTGTATTGTATGTAAGCACTCAATTATGAAAAAGGTCTTTTAATCACACACACACACACACACACACACTCACACACACAAACACACACGCACACACACACAAATACACATGCTGTTTCTCCGTTTGTGGAATGGTCTTGATATAATGTGCTGTAGGAATTCCCCATCCCTTAATTGCTTCATAAAGTCTCTCAAAAGGCATCATTTTATAAAAGCTTTTAAATTTCTTTTATAATATTAAATACATATTAACGTTTTATAGTATCATATGTATAACTATGCTTTTATGTGTGTTTATCTGTGACTGTCAGTCGCTTTGAGCTCTATGAGAAAAAAATATGCCAAACAAAAATATTATAACTATTATTTTCAGTCATGTTTTTTTTTTTGTTTTTATTTTTTTTAGGGAAATTACAATTTTGAATGAGTTTGTAAAGATTTTGTTTGTCAACTTGTTATGGGGGTATGTGAAGTGAGTGACAGGTTTGCTTAGATTCTGCAGACAGGAAGAATCCTAACTATGTATTTGAAGTCATATATATTTTCTAATAATTTCAATTTTTTCAATAACGTATGAGGGAATATATTACGAAATTGAATTTCTGAGTGCACAGTAGGGATAATGGTTGCTCGATCTTTACCGGGCAATCCATTTCAAGTATAAAACATAATTTTACATGAAGAACATTTTAATTTTTCGAAATAATAATGTTTTTTTGGTTTGCTTCAGCACTCTTTTCCATTTTGATCGTGAAGCAAGACATTTTTCTTGTATGTATCAAGGGCTGTCTTCCGCCATCATTGTTCAGCTTTTCTGTATTCCCTTTTGGCCTGTAGGGCATCTGTGTTATAACAAGGGGAATACTTTCGTTTTGAAATGTTGCTAAGTGGTGCTTAAAAGTCAACATTCCCTTTGGTGGCATCGTTTTAAAGTGGTCATGTTGACATTTTGTAAATTTTGAAGATATTATTGATACGACATTTTTTTTATTGGTTAAGATAAATTTGTCTAAAGTTCCTTGATTTGACAGTCTGTGTCATGGTATCTGGTTTACAGGCTTTTAGTTTGAATCTAACAAGGAAGTGGTCGGAGATAATTATTTCATGGACTTCGGCAGTAACAAGGGGGGTTCTAAAGAGTAATGACCCAATGAAGGGTATTTGAAGTATGTTGGCGATGAGACTATTTGGGTCATACCACATGATTCTATAATATCTTTTAAAGTATTTGCTGATGAGTCATTGGGGACATCAAAGTGAAAATTAAAGTCAACAACTAAGATGGGGTTACCTCGATCAGTACTGAATGTAGAGATAAATGACTGCAGAAGGTGGACGATAGTCACATACAAAATGGAATCATTTCAGTCCAAGATCGATGGTAAGTTCGAATGCCTCAAACGAGGAGTGACGAAAAGAGGCTCCCTTTTTATACGGATTTTGTTGATGAGTGTGTTTCTATGGAAGGCGGCCATGCCTCTACCTCGTTGTTCAATTCGGGGGAAGGATGTACACATAAAGTTGGGATGTGTAAGACTTGCAATCGTTGCTTCATCACCGGTACCAAAGAGCCAGGTTTCACTGATAAAAATATATCCACGTCAGACTCGATAATAAGATCTGATATTTCTTTAGTTTTTTTTTCTACACGATCGTGCGTTCAAGTATCCGATGGTCAGATAAATAGTTAGTGTAGCTTGTGGACGTTTGATCTGTATACGAATTGAAGCTCGTGGTTTGTTTTGAAAATGAAACCTGTTATTAAATAAAATAATTTTATTTTTATTTTACAACCCCTTGTTCCACGTCCGGTACAAGCGATAGTGTTTGTAATAAATATTATTGTATTTTAGATTGTCCAGTTAGGTCTGACTTGGGCAAGATGATTCAACCTGCCGTAAGGCTTGCAGTTGACCAGCCTGTAAGTGTGTTCCATTTACGATAAGAGTTCACCACCAGATGAATTTAAAACGTATTGAATAGAGTGTTAACAATCATTAAAATAAAAAAAAACCCCAGAGTAAAATACCAAAAATTATTATCTATATAATAATTGAAGACAGCCAACTACATGTGTCACTTCTCCTCCTAAACGGTTGGACCTTTAGCTGTGAAATTTTCGCTAAAAAATCTCTTACTTTGTCCGGATCTTAAGTACACTTTGCGATTTTCCAATTAAAGTCTGAAAAATTTACATATCAATTTTTATTGAGTTTTTTTCCAGTAGCCTACATGGATCCCAAAGAGCGATCGATAATGAGAACCGGAACAAAACAATCAATTATCCGCTCGCATTTCTGGTTCGTATTCTTTAGTCGCAGGCATTGTCTTCTAAGCGGTTTGGCCCAGCGCGCCCATTTCAATGTTCATATCTTTCTACAGCATGTACATCTAGATCATCTAGAGACCTGCATTTCTGTATTCGATTTAAGAAATCCGTGCTGTCTAGATCTAGATCTACTTCTAATAGAAGTTCTGTTTGGATCTACATCTACCCAAGTTACTGATAGTGGAGCGGTAGTGTATAAATGTATACAACATACGATTTAGAAATCCGTGCTGTGTAGAGACCAGCTCATCAGGTTTGTATAAAAAATTTATAAATTTGAATATGATTAAGTTAGATTTCTAGATCTAAAATATAGATCGAGATCTAATTAGGATCTAGATCTAGATCTTAAGTAATTTTAATAGATTGGTCTGTACATATAATGTAGATCTAGATCTAATTAGGATCTAGATCTAGAGCTTACTGATCTAAACTCTAATCTAAACTAATGGGTCTGTAAATAATCTAGATCTAGATCTACATCTACATGTAGATTTAGATTATCTAGAGATAACAGCTGCAATCAGGAAGATCTAGCCTGTTCTTACACCCAATTCCTATCATAATTACTCAAACACTGTACTTTATTCCATCACTGTCAGGTCAAAATGCCACGATTAAGAAGGGCCGCTGTTGCTATGAGAACACCAAGACCAAAAACGAGCAGAACAACATGGAGATAATGTTGCTCTCGGTCTACTACCTGATGCACATCTTCCCCTTGCACTAACCTATGATCATCAAAACTTCAGCCATCAATGCAATATTGGTACTCTCAATGTTCAATGTCCTCACTGCAATGCCACAAAATTTCCCACAGAGACAGCAAATATGTGTTGTGCCAGTGGTAAGACAGATTTACAACCATTACCTCAGCCTCCTCCGTGTTTGTTCGCTTTGTTTAATGGACAGTCGCCAGAAGCGGAACATTTTTTAGTAAACATCCACAAGTACAACTGTGCTTTTCAGCTGACATCCTTTGGATGCAGTGAGGTGAGAGATGCAGGATGGAATCCAAATTTTCGCATTCAAGGACAAACCTGTCATCTCATCAGTGCTCTTGAACCGAATGTGGAGGATGCAAGTCAGTATCTGCAAATTTATTTTTTGGATGGGGAGGCAGCTGCATCATGGCGTTTAAGCTTAACCAATGACTTGCAGCATAACATAATTTTGACTCTTCAGGATGTGCTTCATTCACATAACAAATACGTGCGAGATCTTAAATCGGCCTATGAATTTGCCAAAGCCAATTTCCCTGTCTACCGCATTGTCATCAACGAAGACGCAAGGCCAGTAGGAGGTCATAAAAGACGATTCAATGCGCCAACCTTAGATGAAGTGGCAATCCTAATGCCAAGTGATCCCGTCGGACACCGTGACATTGTTTTGCATACTAGCAGCAATACATTGCAAAGAATCAGTGAAATGCACAAAGCTTACGACCCCCTCCAGTACCCTCTTCTGCATCCTTATGGCAGTGATGGTTGGAGCCTACAAATGAAACTGGCCAGTAGGCACAAGATCACTCAGCTTCAATATTATTGTTTTCATCTATTCACTCGCCTATGAAATTTCATTTTACTTGCTCTGTGATTATTTCAACAATTCACAGTGGATGCTTATGCTAAAATTGAATCTGAAAGGCTGTAATTTCTACGCAGAGAGCAAGGTCAACTGAGAGTAGATAATTACAATCAGCTCAGAGATACACTTCTCCATCAGGATGGGAACCCTGGAAATGGTGGACAAAAGGTTATCTTACCTGCTACATATTGTGGAGGTCCACGCGCCAACAAGATGCTATAGCCTATGTGAGACAATTTGGACGCCCCGATTTGTTCATCACCGTCACTACTAATCCAAAATGGCCAGAAATCAGGGACAATCTACATCATGGACAGCAACCGCATGATCGCCTGACTTATTGGTGAGAGTTTTTAGGTTGAAACTGAAGATGTTAGGGCTTCTGAAAGATGGTCGTTTCGGCGGTCTACGAACGTGGCTCTATTCAATAGAATTCCAGAAAACAGGACTTCCACATGCACACATCCTACTGTGGCTTTCAAAAAATGACAAAATTCAACCAGATTCCATAGAATAGACCAGGTGGTGAGTGCAGAAATACCTGATAAAGACACTGACCCAGAACTGGCATCCGCCATGATGCATGGACCATGTGGCAAAGAATTTCCAGCCTCCCCATGTATGAAAGACGGTAAGTGCTCAAAGCGATTTCCAAGACAATTTTTTGCCGATACTGAAAGTGAGACAGACTCTTATCCCATGTACAAGAGACGTTCTCCAGATGATGGTGGATTTTCAACTGTGAAAGTGATTAAACAAAAAGAAGTTTCCATGGACAACAAGTGGGTTGTGCCTTACAACCAGTGGCTTCTCCGACAAATGCAGTGCCACGTCAATGTCGAAATATGTGCTTCAGTTAAGAGCATTAAGTATTTGTTGAAGTACGTTCACAAGGGTTCAGACCAGGCCACATTTCAGCTTCAACAAGGGAGTAATGACGAAATTGCTCGATATCTACAGGCACGTTATATTGGAAGTACTGAAGCTGCTTGGCGAACTTTCAATATGCCCATACAAGAACATTTTCCTCGGTTGTCCAGCTCGCGGTGCATTTAGAAAACGGACAACGAGTCTACTTCAATGAGAAAACAGCCATTGAAAAGGCACATTCCGAACCACTATCAACAACGCTGACAAGCTTTTTTCTGTTGTGTTTGGTTGATGACTTTGCTGCATCTGTGCTCTACAGTGAACTCCCCAAATACTATACATGGGACACAAGCTCTAAGAGGTGGAAACGACGTAAACGTGGGATCCTACGCCTACACCAGGAGTATTTGCAGCCTCTGCACTAGGACGTATTTATACCGTCAGTCCAAAGCAAGGAGAGTGTTTTAACCTGCGTCTTTTACTACTCCATGTCAAAGGTCCAACCTCTTTCATGTACCTCAGATCTTTTGAAGGGCCTGTATATGCTACATTCCGAGAGGCATGTCTAGCATGTGGCCTGTTGGAAAATGACAACATGCATCAGAACACAATGCAGGAAGCAGAAGTCTGCCAGTCTCCAAAGTCTCTCAGGTGTTTATTTGCAGTTTTACTGCAGCAAGCATTCCCTTCAAACCCAATCTCCCTTTGGGATGAGTTCAAGTCAGCTCTCAGCAAAGACTTTTTAATGTATCATCTCCATGTGACAGAGGACCAGGCACTCAACATGGCTTTGATCAGCATTGAAAATTCCATAATGTCAATGGGAGGTTCAGGTCTTGAGTCATTTGGTTTACCTAAACCGTCAAGATCAGAAGCTGAGTGTATTGGTGAGGACTACAGAAGAGAAATCAGTTACAACATAAATGAACAGTACAACATTTCTCGCCAATGTACTGCCAGCTTAAGCAAAGATCAAAAGTCTATTTTCAATCTCTTCATGAGCGAGGTGAACAAGAATAGTGGGGCTCTTTTCTTTTTGGATGCGCCTGGAGGATGTGGAAAAACAAACCTCATCAAAACCATTCTTGCCACTGTCAGGAGTCGTGGGAATATTGCCATTGCGTCAGTCAGTAGTGGATTAGCAGCAACAATGTTAGCTGGTGGACGAACTGTTCACAGCACATTCAAGGTTCCACTGAATATCATGCAAACAGATTCGCCTCTCTGTTCCATTAAAAAGGGGACATCCCTATCTCGGATGATATGGGAAGCATCAATTTTAGTAATTGATGAAGCGCTCATGCTCCATAGGAAAGTTCTTGAGGCATTGGATAGAACTTTGCGTGATCTTAGATCCTCTGACCTCCCTATGGGAGGATTGACAACGATGCTATGTGGAGATTTTCGCCAGATTCTACACGTTGTACCCCGCGGCACACGAGCAAATGTGGTTGACGCAAGTCTTAAGCGATCCCAATTATGGCGATTTGTGAAAACATGTCATCTGCATACAAATATGCGTGCTTTGTTGAATGTTGGAAGCGATAACATCACATGTACAAACTGTACAGAATTCTCAGACAGGCTTCTGCAGTTGGGCAATGGAACAATTCCCAGTGTCAATGACACAGACTTGATTTCCCTAAATGAGTTTGGGATTTCAGGGGACAACATAGACGAACTTTTGGACAAAGTATTTCCAGATCTTGAACAGCATTTTCATGATTGTAAGTGGGTCAGTGTGAGAGCCATTCTTA
>JBBPDF010613163.1:0-10011 GCA_037974715.1 Lomanotus vermiformis | reverse complement strand
GATAAACAGCTAAAATGGTATTGAAAAATTACAATGATGAAACTGTTCAATTTATTCAATTATAGAATAAAACAATTATTTTCTAGCTTTCCTCTCAGTAATTCATTGACCCAAATTGTGTTCACAAAATACAGGAGGGCCACAAGTGGTTGAAATCTGTCCACAAATACAATGACAAGCCAAAGCCAGCTGTCTTGGCATGGGAAACTGTAAGTTTTCTGAAATGTAATCATCTATGACAGCTTCAATTACTTATAGTTTGTTTATGCTTTTAATCCACCATCATCCACCACTGATTGTTAAGATATTACAGTAACCTTTGATATAATATACATGTGTGACAATGTGCTTAGTATGCATATGGACTGTCAAAGTCTCTGAGGAGTAAAAAAAAGAGGAATATTTTAATTAGAAAAATGAAAATGTTTATAAAAACAATAACTTTTAAATGGAGAGAACTATAAGATGGAGGGTTAAAAGAGAGTGACTTCTGTTTTCAGTTACCTGAAATGTTCTATCAATGACATTTTATTCATATTATGACACACAAATAAGTCATGCTTAAAGCCTAATGCAATCTCCTTGTCTAGGTGGAGGATCTTCTGAGAGAGAAAATCACTTATTACTGGAAGGATGTATCTGATTGGCTAACATATTATGACAAGAAAGGCGTTGGATATTTGTCCAAAGGAATTCTCAAGAAAGTCATTGACATGCAGGTGCTGCCTATATCGGATGAACATTTCCAAAGGTACTCAACTCCTTATCTCAGTCATAAAAATAATTATCTCTTTGAATATGTTTCTCTGAACAAAAAAGACACAAACGCTGTTCTGTGGGTTTTTTAATATTATAAAGATCTAACTTTTATAGGAATGATCTGAGGTGCCTCAAGCCTAAGTGTAAATTTTAATATTGAGTTAAAATTTTGAAAGGGGCAATGGTCTTCTAAAAATTATATAAAAATAACTTTAACTCAAACTGCAATTATTGTTCTTATATCTTTCAATCCTTTTGGAATCTTTTATGTTAAATTTAGTAAAGGAAATAAAAGTCTCTCTGTGTTCAAAGTTTAACCACTTTAGAATTACATGCAAAAAGATTATACGAACATCATATTTGAGATTTATATGAATTAACTAAGATTGCACTTTTCAATTCCAACTCCATTACTACTGTTTATATAATTTCTGTGTATGGTCTGTAATTATTGATGTTGATCTTTAAATTTTTTTATTCATAATTATTTTTGCTTACTTCAACAGTTTGATTTCACGTTGTTCTGATTTCAATGAAGGGAAAGTCAATTATATGGAATTCATAGAGAGATTAGGAGTAGATGTGGCTCCTGGCGATGTCGTGGGACTCAGCACTCAAATAATGGATGGCAGTAACAGAGCAGAAATAAGACGACAGGCTGACTTATATCATAGGTTTGTGGATTTTGTTGCTTTCATTTTGGTGGTATATTATGTACTTGTACTTTAGAAAGTTCTGGTGTTTAGCCAGAGCTTCTTTGTTTTATTATATTTTGCTTTGAATCATACTAAGCTTGGATGTGAAAGAAATCAGAGGACTTATTTCTTGTAGTTTACAAAGCCCTCCCCCACTCCTTCCACCCAACCCCATTCCCATCCCTCACTTTGCTTTCTCCAAAACCCATTTTGACATAATATTGATCAAGATGTACTTTACTTACTACCGTAACAAAAGTAACAGATCAAGTCAGTCTAGTTGTAAAAGGAGAGCTTCTATCTTTAGGTTGATGGCAACTATGGCATATTTATTATTCTCTTAATTGTAAATTTTTTTCATATCTCCTTTTCTTCTAGACACAATGCGATGGCAATGTCCCAGTCATACCGCACTAGTCAAATGACAGCTGATGAAGTCATTACTAGGTTCAAAGACAAAATGGCTCAGCTGTCTCCAGCTCTACGTAAAGCTTTCCTCACTTATGATAAAAAGAACAAAGGCCGCATCACAAAGAATCAGTTCAGAGAGGTGTGAAATGGAATAATCATGTTTACAACAATGGCCATTTGTTTTTCTGTGATTATTCCTCTTATTCCTTGCTAAAAACATACAACATTCCTTAGACAGAGTCTTCATTCACTATTTTCATTCAAAGACTGAAAAAACTATTAAAAAGGGGCTATTAGGAATGTTTTGATTGATGAGAACAGTTCTCTGTTCCTAAGTACTTGGAGGATGTGAATAAATTGTTATTAATGTTCAAATACATGAAGACAGCAACAACTGTAAAAATGATAATTGTTGGCTAGCTAGATAAAGATTGTAAACACACACACACATACACACACATACACACACACACACACACATACACTCACACACAATATATGTAATATTTTCAAGAAACTCTTTAATAAAATATTGAGTCTGAGATTGATCCCCACAAGTTCAAACAAATTTGCACTTTATAAATTTTTGTATAACGTCTGGAACAATTTGTGTTTGATCCTCAATATAATTCTTATACATATGCACTTCTCCCATTACATTGAACACTATAGATCACAGATTTAAAGAACGTTTTTGTCAGTAATAAGTGCATGTTGTCAGCGTATTTTGTGAAGTTTATAAATGTCTTGTATTCCCTGATCTTTCAAGATTTTATGTGACCTCGGTATACTGATGTCAGACGACCAGTTTATAGAGTTGATGGCTAAACTTAATTGCCACAATGGACACATGCAGTATATGGATTTCATTATGAACTTTG
Organism: Lomanotus vermiformis; assembly: GCA_037974715.1. Taxonomy (NCBI): domain Eukaryota; kingdom Metazoa; phylum Mollusca; class Gastropoda; order Nudibranchia; family Lomanotidae; genus Lomanotus; species Lomanotus vermiformis. The sequence goes on along the minus strand of JBBPDF010613163.1, from coordinate 7,265 downwards.
GGGATCCTAGACCTGATGGTTCAACTGAGGGTGTCGTTAAACACATGGATAATCACAAAGTGAATCCCATTAGAGGTGATGAACGCATCATGACAGCTGCTGAAGTTGAATCCAAGCTACGCCAGAAGCTGAGAGAAAATTTTGCTGTGAGTTTTTGATACTTAATTGTTCAGAAATTCTAAACATTATTTCCACTGTTGAAGATAAATGAAAATTCTTATCATTATAATTCTTTTAGTTATTCATGTTATGTATGAACCTGAAGAGATGATCTTGACTTTAAGGAGATTCTTGATGAAAAACTCTGATGGTGAGATGAAGAAAATGAAAACAATTGAATGAAATAGTAATGCTGTGAAACTTGTAGAGTATTCTAAGTGGTAATGAATACATACTTATATTAAACTAGTTCTGAAATGAGTTCTTGTACAGTTAATCACATTTTTTTTTACATAAATTACTTTTTTTGGCATGTTATATTCATTATTTAATTTTGTGTATAGCAAATTTAATGCTTTTTATTTTGATGAACTTTAATTCCCTTTTTTCATTGTACCAGAATTTACGAGGTGCTTTCTACAAATTTGATGACCTCCATCAAGGATGCTTGAATAAATCCAGTTTTAGGCGCATGCTCGACTCATTCCTGATATACACAAATGATGCTGAGTATGAGAAACTGTGTGCCAAACTGGGCTTGGAGAAAGGATGTAGGGTGAGCTACCTTGAGTTTTTGGATCGCTTTGAAGTAAGAGACAAAGCTGAAGGACATAAATGGCTCAACTCAGTTCACAAGTAAGACATTGGTTTAACTTTTCATTTCTTTTTATCTTTTAGTGTTTTTTTTTCAAAGATATCTTTGCAGTTTTCAGACAAAAAAGAAAAAAAAAATTCATGTAGCTGTCTTATATTATCCAACACTTCATTATGAATTATTTTTATTATCAGATAAGTAATTTTTTACCTCATGTCTTAATGATGTGTTGTAAAATATCATGTGCTTTTTCACATATTTCCAGCTCACCTTTTATACATGTCTATAACAGTCTATGAGATTGACTGTAAGACTCTATTTCTCATCTTTTACATTGCTTGACTTGTTTTGAAATCTTGCTATGATAAAATTATGGTATCAAAGATCATAATTTAACATTTTTTCTTTTCCATTTTACTCTCCTCTGTTAAAGATATAATGAGACACAGCCACCAAGACCGTTGACTGCTAATGAAACTCATGACTTGTTGGCTCAAAAAGCGTACAGACAATGGAAGGACCTCTCACTGGCAAGTTGCATCTCCTGTTCTTAATTTTTATTTGAATATGATTTTAACAGTTAGTTCAATTTGGATCGAGACATTTTTGACTGTATTTGAAAGCAATACACTATTTTTAATTACGCCTAACTAAAGAGAAAAGTCTTTCTGGTCTGTGTTCATTGTTTAACCACTTCAGTTTTATGCCCAAAGTTTGGAATTTACTTGGAGTGGAATTTCCAACTCAACTATTACTATCCACGTCATTTCTATTAATGGTTATTATTGGTGGGTGTTATGGTTTTTTTTGTTTTGTTTATTTAATTCTTAATTCTTTGACCAAAAATGGAAATGACCATGTTGTAACCTTTAAAACCTCCCATACCGCCCGACACCCTAAGTTCCTCAAATGTCAGCCCCACATGCACTTACACTTAGCACATTGATCTACCCCTACCACTTTGTTAAATTTTGAGAATTTATTTACATTATTAAACACAGAGTTGATCGTTTTAAATTTTTTCAAACACTTCTTTTCTGTATTCATATTGCCATTTTAAATTAGCATTGTTATAATATTATGAATAAATGTCATCTTCATTTGCTTATAACTTTAGGTATTCATGGTATTCATTACTTTGTTAAACTTTGCAGGCTTTCCATACAATGGACAGCAAAGGCAATGGCATTATCACGAAAAAAGAACTAAAGGACACTTTGTACAGATTCAGTCTCCCTATCACCGATATTGAGTTTAAGAAGTTGTGGTCTCGGTATGGAATTACTAATTATTTCTTCTTTGTCTGTGCTCAGTTTGAATTGCTCCATAAAATAGTCTGTATGCCATACTTCATGGTCTTGACTCCCCATAATTTTTCCTGAATTGATGTTTATTTTGATGAAAACTTTTGTTTTCTTAATTTGTAGTTTATTCTCTTATTTGAGCAATTAAACATTGAGTTTTTACTCTTATTCTCATCATTAGAGGTGAAATAATTTTGTACAACATTAAATCCTTTCTTATTTCCTATCAAATATGTTGGTGGAATCTGGTATCTGCCATCTTTGAATTGAAATGGATATTTTATGCTAGTATTTGAAGCTGTTGGTACTATTTATTTAAAAAAATTACTTTGTCCATGTGAAGGAAGGATTGCAAAGAGTTTCTGTTTTTAGATTTTATTGCTGATTTTGCATAAAGATAAACCATAAGAATAAGTTCACAGTAGTATACAAGTTATAACATCAAATATGGAAAAGCAATGTAATGATACAATTTTATATTTAATTATACAGCAAGTCTATGTTGGTTGCCAACAAATGACATCCAGTTCCCTATGATTATAAAATCAGTACTCATTTATACAACCAACTTGGATGAGGAAACAAATGCAAAAAGCCTTTTCTAGCTGAATGCCATATATAAAACAGTTGCCACAGATTGGATTCAAACTCTTGTCTTGAGAGAGAAAGACTTGTTCTCAGTACTTGGTATTGACCATTAGTTTGCATAGTTGAAATTAAATGGAATTGTATCTCTTGTCAAAGAGAGAAATGTGTCAATAAAAATGTAACATTCTGTCAATGTTCACTCAATTTTGTCATTGTTCTATAAATGCAAGTTGGAAGATAAATATAGACAAATCAAAGATCTATTTGCAAAATTTAATGGGTGCTTTGTCTTTTCCCAGATATGACACCACCAACAAGGGATTTATATCCCATCAAGATTTCCTCCAACACTTGGGGGCCCCAGAATATGCTCCAGGAGATGATGAAGGGCCTAGCAGCAATATCATTACAGGCAATTACCGCTTCCTGGAGGATCATAACCGTTTGCAGCAAGAACGTCATGAAGACATCACCTGGAATCAGGCAAACCTCACTCATAATATGCCAGCCATCATGGTGGAAAGACAACTCAGGTAATTCAAATACCTTGAGCTGGAAGAAAATAAGAATATTGCCTGTACTTTTGAATTATCATCTACTTCATATTTACTTTATTTTATAATCATAATTAATTTGAGAAAGAGAATTCAGGTTTGGGAACACATGAATGTATATACTTATTTCTAATGATTAAAATAGTTTTACTTTTTTTAAAGCTTTCCAGCCAAAAATATTTTATCACAGGTATGCTGAACATTTTCTCTCCCTATAGAGAAAATAGCATTTTTGTATCCAGAGTCCTCTTTGACTCTGAAGGCACCTCGTACTGACTTAGAAAGATGTTGAATTTTTATGTTCTTTTTTTGTTTTCTGTTTCAGAGATAAAATGAGAGACAGTTATTCTGACTTCTACTCAGCTTTCCGGAAATATGACACCCGCAAAGTTGGCTCTCTGTCTCCAGATGATGTACAAAAAGTTTTGAGTGAACAGAATTTCTACATCAATGATGAACAATTCTTTGCTCTTATGGACCGGTAAGCTTGCCATCTTGAGGTATTTTTTATTATGTAGATAGCTGTTTGACTGGCTTCTTACATGTTGAATCAGAAACATCTTTAAAGTTCAGATTCACAGTTAAACTATAACAAGATTATAATTACAAGATTCAATCTTGAGTTTAGGCTTATATTGGCAAATTTTACATATTATGTTGGTTTGATATATTTCATTATTTTATTCGCATAACACTTTTCACTCTAGTGTCAAATTACTGTAACGTATGTAATTCACAGTAGATTCCTTGACCAGTTTATACAGGATTGTAAAACAACCAACCGAAAAGACCCAGTAATCAAAATGAGAAACAACAAAAATAAAAATGAAATAGGCATTTGGTTTTTATATGATCTTCTATTATAATTATATTATTTTGTAATTTGATTACAGGATAGGACTGCCATCAGATAAAAGTCGCATTAATTACAATGACTTTTTGAAAGCATTTGAAGATGGACGAAAATCAAGCTATGGCCGACAGCCAGTAGACATTCGTATCGAAGAGTTCCAGAAACTTAGCCCTGAGGAGGCTGAGAAAAAATTGAGGAAAAGAGTTGAAATGAATATTGATGACATTATAAAGGTATACTTTTACCGACGTTTACATGAAAGTTTCAATGTATGAATTTATCGAATCATTTTCTAATATTAAAAAAAACTACATGTATGTACATTAAATACTTTTTGGATTTAATTTGAAACTATTTTTAATGTTTCATGTAATTCTGTTTACATTTTAAGGCTAATTTTTGTTAGTTTAAAGAAAAGAAAAGTAAATATTTGAATTTCCACCATTTTTTGTGGGGAGATCTTCCATCAAGCATACAGGAATGCAGGAAGCATCTGAATGCAGGCTCTATGAGCATCTATAGTCAGTTACAATATCTCTTTGCAGTCTGGGATGTCTCTTGAAAATCAGTGTCACTGAATGGCTTTTGAAGTGATTGTCACGAAAGTTCTTGAAGTTATGGATTTTGTATCAATATCTTCTGGAGCGAATGTCTGATCTGCTCCTTTTTCTTAGTAATTTGAAGGAATGGCTTTTCAATTGATTGTCACAGTGTTGAAACATTCCATATGTTACACGTTTGTCACATATGGCATTTAGAACCTTAAATTTCTTGATTAATTTTCCTCATATCCTTTTGAATTTCAAAACTTGGCAATTTTAGTTCTCGTTAACAGTTTTCTTATGATTTGTTCTTCCTAGTTGCTTTTCTATGGCCATTTTCAATTACATCTATATATTTCTTCTTTTGTGTTGCCAAGGCACAGTTGATATATTGTAGAACTGGGCAGACTATTGATTTGAATATAGTATGAATGTTTTTCTGTCCATATACTGAAATGTTCTTTTGATGATTCCTAGAATTTCATTTGCTTTGTAAATCTGCTTTTGTTTATGCTTTGTCAAATTGAAATGTCTATTCATCAAAAGAGAAAACACAATACAAGAAAGAAGAAGAAGAAAATCTCTCCAAAAATAATAGAAAGCGAAGAGATCACTACCTTAATGACGTTGATTTATTAATTGATAAGATTTCTTACTTTCCATTCCTTGTCGGCAGGCCCTGGCAGCTTTTGATAGAGATGGCAGTGGTAAGGTTCCAGTTTCAGATTTCAGACGTGTTTTGGATACATTCTGTTTCATTACAACTGACACCCAGTGGAAGCATATCAAGGCCAGTCTGACCATAGGGCCTGATCAATGTGTGGACTACAATCAATTTTTGTCAGCAATTGCTTCTGCAAAGGTACTTTATGATAACAGCAACTTTGATCGAGGCAACAACTTCACCGAAGCTAGGCTTTCTTTTTTCTGTTTTTAGATCGAGATATCTTTTGTTTACTTATTCTATTCTAGTTTATTTATTATGTTAGATTAATTGCTACAATTATTATTTTTATTGTTATTTATTGTTGTCTGAAAAAGGGTTTAAACCCCAAAATTTACTGTTTTGTTTTGTCTTTCTAGTGCAGACTTTTGACATTTTATCGTTATTTATTATTCACTAGAAGCACGTACAATGTTGTCGAATATCAAAAGTCATGGCTAATTTCTCATACTAGTCCTCTAAATATTCTTATTATTCATTTTGCATGTATTGCTATATCCACTGCAACTTTTGCTTACCTTGTCTTGTCACTTGTCAGGTTGACATAAATGACGAGTACTTGCAATCCCTGGAGAATGCATTCCCTCCGGGCCCAAACCCCCTGGGCTCAGTTGATGAAGTTGTAGAAAGAATTCATGAGGCTGTGGTCTCACATTACCACAACATCTTGAGAGATTTTGAAAGCATTGACTATGCCAAGATTGGATCTGTGACAGCAGAAGACTTAAAGGACATCATGGCTCGTCATGTGATTAGGATGAACAAAGAACAAGTAAAATTCATTTTTTAAAATCTAAATGCTTTTCCCTCAACTATATTTTGTGCTATCAGAATTGTTTGATTCTTCCATATCATTTCAATATTACAGTCAAATCCATACATTCTCCAGTTTATCGGCCATTCTTGCTTTATGCCTACTTTTGGCCATGGTACTGATCTGACAATACATATCATTAACATATGTCCCTTGTGAGCTGCTTTCTCAGCAACATTTTGTCCATATATTCTCTCTGTTATTTCAAGCTTTTCTATAATATAATGATTTATATTATGCATTGCATTAATAATGTTCTGTATTATAAGCGTTTATTCTATCTTTTTTTGAGTTGTAATGCCTGTTTGTTGCTTTCCAGTTTAACAAACTGTGGGCCCTGTCACCCATCAATGAGTATGGCAATGTAGAGTACAAGCAGTTCCTGAAGATGTTCTCTGAAGATGTTCCAACATGCCTTGATCTGGCTCCTTTGCCTTTGACAACAAACAGGCCAAGTAAAAGCCTGGATGGATTTGGGGAAAGACCTGCAACAGGCATGTCACGAAGATCAGGCTCCAGGGTAAGTCTGGAAGAAGGTGTGGATAGCAACAGCAAAAATGGTTTTAGTGGTTGGTTTGGGACTTTCAATTTTTCAATTTATTGAAGCTCGAAATTGAATTTTAATTTTTAAAAAGACAAAGGTTTCCATCTATTTATTGTCTTTTTATGTAAATTCTTCCTTGTTCATGACATAGAGTTATTTATCTTAGTCTAGGTACTTAATACATTATTCTTATTCTACAATCTATCATATTTGTGTATTTACATTGTAATATTAAAATTTTCCGTTAGATCCTTCATTTGATGTTTTTAACTTCTGTTGTTCTTATTGTTGTTAAATTTGAGTGAAGCATGAGCACGAAAGACAGCTGCTGATGCCTGATTAATTTTCCATTTTTTTCCTTTTCTGCATGACTCTTTGTGGCAATTAAAATTGTGTTGAGCACAGAAATGATTCCTGAGTCATTACATTATTATCTTGATCTTGTCTAAATTAAACATAAGCATGATTCTTTAGCAAACATTTAAATTAAATGTCATATTAAACATAAAAACAATGCCTGAGAAATTTTCATCATTGTTGTTGAATGGAATTTTCTTCAGATCATAAATGGAAAACACATTTTTGGAT
>JBBPDF010612060.1:0-10011 GCA_037974715.1 Lomanotus vermiformis | reverse complement strand
CCCCCCCCCCCCCCCCCCCCCCCCCCCCCCCCCCCCCCCCCCCCCCCCTCCCCCCCTACTTTTTCTTAGTTTTGTTCTGCTTTGGGTTTTTTGTTTTGTTTTTTCTTTTGTTTTTCAAGAAAATGAAATGGCGAAGAAAATAAAATGGAGGCACAAAAGTGCCTGAACACATTTAGGTTTTTAATCTTAGATAAAAAATATCATCTTATAAGACACTTTTTCAGTGACGTTCTTCATTGTAAGATGAATGAGAAAAGGTTGAAAAAGAAAAAGAGAACAGAGATGTAACTGTTTTCAAAAGATAAACAACTAGAGGAAAATGTTGGAAAAGGGAAAAGCTGTCACTATGCACAGGTCTGAGAACTATTGATACCAACTTTATGTTAAATCTTGTCAACATAACATTGGAAGTGAGGAAATGTAAAATACAGCTTAAGAAAACAATCAAAACAAAACAATTTAAAAAAAAAGCAAAAGCAACAATTGATCTATAAATAAACAACAAAAAGTACATGTGAAAGAGAGAATATATATATCTTTAACAATTCATAATCTGAAGTTAAGCAAGACCTATTGGGTAAATATATCAAAAAGCAGATTCAACCAGAAACATTTCAAGTTGTGTCTATATTGGTGAATGTTCAAAGACACAGACTGTAGAATATCACTATTTATCTTACGAAAGAGTATAGCAAAATCGTACAAAGACAAATAAACGAAATAAAAGATAAAATCAACAACATGAATTCCAGCCTTAATAAGAGAAGGTAGAAAACGGAGTTTGCGAACAACTCACAGGAAATCCGTTGTTTCCATGCATTGCTCTGCGATCAGCTGCCACACCTAGATGGTTGGTGAACTGGATAAAATACTCCTGGCATATATCTGTTAGCGTGTCCAGTACAGATTCAGCAGTTGCTTAAAAAAATGTTTTAAAAAGTCAATTAAAATAGACCTAGCTTTGAGAAGCTTGAAATTATTATTCATCTAAATATTTGTTGATATGTTGTTGTTTAAGACTTTTTTTTTTCCTTTGACAGAAGGGGTGTTGTTGAAGGTGTGTGTGTGTGTGTGTGTGTGTGTGTGTGTTTGTGTGAAAGGAGGGGGGTAAGGGTGGTTTTACCTGTGCTGCTTCGTTCTTCTTGGTGGGGTAGGTTATACTAGTGCATTAAAAAACACATTCAATGAGGTCTGAATGTATAAAACAAGCACACATTCTTGCACTTACTGTCAAAAGATAAATGTGCACAAATTGCAGCAGTCGATCGGCGTAACAATTTTCGGCAAGTTGTTTCATCTATTGGTGGCTGAGGTTTGGGAACTCCTTTGACAAAATCACTGTTGGAAATAAGAATCAAATATGTAGCTTTGAATAGGAAAAATAGACAACAAAAACAGAAAAAAATAAATTAGCATTCTATATCTATGATGCTTGAAATATTAACATTTAAAAAGCTAAAGAGCTTGCACACTAATCTAGCATTTCTAATTACAACCACCCTGTTTATAAAGTGTCTGGTGATAAACTCAACGATGAATGGCTGCACAAATGGTCAATCAATAGTATACAGTAACAAGTCACTTGAGACATTGAGTGTCCTCTTTGTCCCTTCCACTTGTCAGCTGACTGTGCCTTCTATAATATACATTGTATCTTCTTTTTAGTGCTTTTAGTTTTATTAGTAATCCAGTGTAATTTAAGCTCTGTAAATATGTTATTCTTTGTCGACCTCGACGACTCCTTTTCCCTTCGTTTTTCCACTAAGGGCTAGATGTTCAAGATCTTGATGTCTATTTATATGGCCTAAAATCTTTAGCTGTCTTTTCCTGATTGTCTTCATTAAAATCTCGCTACTCCTGCTTCTTCTAGTACTGTTTTATTACTCTTCTTATCTAGCCATGAGATTCTTAACATTCTCCTTGGACTCACATTTCTGAAACTGTCTTTTGCACTTGGACTCACATTTCTGAAACTGTGTTTTGCAATTGCAATTCTTCTTTTAATTTCTGTATCACACTTTCCATTTGATGTAATTATGTATCCTAGGAATTTAAAACTTTGGATTTGTTTTATTTTCTCTCAATTACTTACTAAGTAACAGGTTAGATTTGTTGACTTTTTGGAAACAACCATGCATTCTGTTTTTCTTTACATTTAAAAGAAGCCGTTTACGTTCACTTTCAGTGACTACATCATTAAGAAGATTTGATGTTGCAAGAAGAGCTGTATCATCTGCATACCTAATGTTGTTGATATTTTCTCCATTTACTTTGATGCCTGGTATACATTGTATAATCTGTGGCACAGCACAAGAATGCTTCAGTTACACTAAATGTTGCTTAGTGACCATCAGCTCACACAATGCATGAGGGGGTGGCACATTCATTGCTCCATCTGAATGTTACTTGCAGAATCTATGTATATTATGTTGGCCTATATTTATAAAAACAATGATCCGTATTTCCTCAGTACTTTTGAAGCAGTAATGCTTTAAAGTTCAGGTAGTTCAGGACATATATTTTGAATTGCCAGATATATAAGGATTTCGGTATTTACAATGGGAACTTTATGTATCAATCCAGCCACGGAATATTATGTAATTTAGTTGTTAACACCTATCTTAATTTAAGTACTTTTATTGAAATGGTTAAAAGAAAAAGAAAAAACAAAACAAAAAAAACCCCAAAACAATACAAAAACGAGAAACAAAACAAAAAACAAAAGAAACAAAAAAAACAAAACAAAACAAAAAAAACAAACTATTACACATTACAAGCTACAAAGAAACATAAAAAGGAAATTACTGGGGAAAATCAGAAAATTGCATTGCTAGTTTAAAACAGGACTAAAAGTACCTTTCATATTCTTCTTGAGGGATATATTTTTGGTAGCTTCTGTCCTTGTGTGGTGGACCATCATATTCTGGAATGGGTCCAACATTGATGATTGGTGTCTCGCTTTCTGACTTCTGTTGGATAAAAAATAAGCAATTAATTTAGATGATTGAAGAATGTTGATATGGATGCTCAGAGAAATGCATCAAATATGGAAAGTCATAGAGCTCATTGAGAAAGGCAAGAGGGATGCATCAAATGGGGAAAAACTAGAGTCTAATACTAATTGGCAAAGGCACAAGGGATACATCAAATAGAGCCCTTTAACAAAGGAGAGAGTAGTGCGTCATATTATGTGGAAAGCCAGAGCCAAGAGCCTATTGACAAAGGCAAGAGGGATAAATCAAATGCAGACAGACATGAATATAATGAGGATAACATCAGAAAAAATCCAAGGAAGGAACCACTGAGACAACCACTGACCTTACATAGAAAAGAAAGACAGCAGAGACATAGAACAGAAAGAGAAAGAACTTAAAACACGGTGAAAGCTGTGGTGATGAAGATAATATAAATGGATAGCATTTCCTTAAATCTTTTGAATAAACAGATGAAAGACACACAGCTACTCACCATACTCTCTTGAAAATATTCAATGGCTGTTCGAACTTTCTTCATGTATTGAAGCAAACGAATAGTGTGCAACACTCTTGGATCCATCTGAAAATGTTCGCTAGGAAGAGTTCTGAAAAAATGCAATAAAAGGACACTTTTTAATTAGCCATTAGAAACTCTTATCTGAAATCAACAAAATAACCAAATATCAAAATAAGACAGTTGGCTGGCTGGCTGGCAGAAATAATGATTGAGATTCATATGTGTTACATCATTTATCAAAAGGGTAGGAATATTTTGAAAAGACTAAAAGATGAAATAATACTGTTATCATCATCATCATTATTATTATTATTATTATTATTAATATTATTATTATTATTGTTATTAACACCCCCAGGGACTGGGAAGGGAAGCTGATGATGCTTCAGGACATCCTTGACGAGTGGCTCAAAGTCCAGGCTACCTGGCTCTACCTGGAACCCATTTTCAGCTCCCCCGACATCATGGCCCAAATGCCAGAGGAAGGCCGCCGTTTCTCCACTGGTCAGTGTTGGCTAGTCACAATGTGCTTAGTCTAGAGTTTTTAGAAATGTGTCGCTGTTTGGTCTTCCATCGTGTTTGTAAAAGAAACATTTTAATTGATCAGTTTTGGCTAGTCACATTCTAAGTCCAGGGTTTTTAGAAATATGATGCAATTTGGCCTTCCATAGTGTATATTATAAAAGAAAAGAAATTAACATAAATACATGAATTACTGGAGTAGGGAGTGGAGAGGCTAGCAGATTAACAGTAAAAGATGCAGGACAGACATGAAGTGAAGATATGAAATTACAATGATGCGGGCAATTATGACTCTATAAGATAGAGTCTTTTACAATGACCTCTTTCCGTGTGGATGTATGTGATTGATTTTGAGTTAGTTTGGAATTTATTGATGAGAGAATGGGTAAAAAGTTAATTTTCATCACAATTGAGTGATTGAGAGCTATTCTTACTCACTCCTCCCCATCCCTCCCCACTAACCAAAAAAAAAAACCCCAACAAAAAAAGAATGTTTTTTGCAACAATGTCTCTGTAATCTCTGAAATAAATTCTTCAATTCCCACAGTTGACAAGAACTGGCGCGACATCATGAAATCTGCCAACATTGACAAGCATGTGCTGGCAATTCTCAACATTGACAAAATCCTGGAAAGACTGAAGAAGTCCAATGAGCTCCTTGAGCTTATCCAGAAGGTAGGAACGACTCATGCCATGCGTGCTGTGCAATGTTTGTATGCTGTCTTGACCCCAATCAGATCAGGTCACTTTAGATCATAAAATGATTTCCTTATTAGGAGATGAACAAAACAATTTTATTATAGGGTTAAATTTACATTATTATATTTAGTCATCTCACATCATTAAGGTGAACTTTTGGTTGGGAATTACATTGACAGCAATGCTTCTTTAAGTAATACATTCATCTGCATCATTGTTGGAATCAGCTCCAATCTTTTTCATTTTTATTTTTCCTCTCTCCTCCCCCTCTCTCCTTTTCCAGCCTTTTCCCTCCAAGTCACTCAAAATTGGAAGAAGAGCTATAGAACTCTATAATTGTCTTATGAAATCTTTTCTCCCTTTTCCAGGGATTGAATGAATACCTGGAGAAGAAACGTCTCTACTTCCCCCGTTTCTTCTTCTTGTCCAATGACGAGCTTTTGGAAATCCTCTCTGAAACAAAAGACCCAACAAGGTAAAGACTGGTAAAGAGGATGGGAATTATTTTTGCATTCATCGATATATGAATGAATGAATTTTTCACAATGATCCTCGGCTCTTAGATATTACAGTGAAGGGCACCCTTATCTTTTGCTGTTAAGTGCTCAATGTCTCAAAAAGCCTCATAAGACAATCACATTGATTCATGCATACGATGTTAAAAGCTGTTTTCTCTGCAGTACACATATGAAGGTTAATCATTTAAACAGATATTAGGGTGCAGCTAAAGTAAATTTGATTGCTGTAGGTTTCCAGATGCAGACGAGGCCTTCTGTATAGTGGCTCCACTCTGGCCCCTATTTAAAACTAATGCAATATTTCATTTTTCTCCTTAAATCAAGTTAGATTTTACTTTTAAATTGATATGTGGGGTGACTTAAAAAGAATAAGCCAAAATCATCAAGCGTTATTTCAAAAATGAAAAACATACTAGAAAACGTTATTACATTGAATGGACATATAATGTGTTGTACATGTCTTCAAGTTGATATTTCATGTTTTACTATAGCTCTCAATGTGGCTACCACTGGCAGCATGGAAAGCATCAAGCTGATATAAGGAATTTCTCCAAAATCCTTAAGAGTTACTATTTTGAGTATAAAAAAAAAGCACCTGGTCTTCCCTCCCACAATGAGACAGAGATAGAAGGATTACATAATCCTAGTGATGAAATTAATGTCGAATCAAACTTGGATAACTCTATTAAATGACCATTGAATCAGTTCGTATCAAGGCCTCAGAACTGAAAATACGCATGATGATTCGGCATACTCTTTCAGTGAAACATCCTGTATTTTATTTTAAGAATTCATTCCACATGTAAAAATATTTTCTCCCTGTCAGAGTCCAACCCCATCTTAAAAAGTGCTTTGAAGGCATTGCCAAGCTGGAGTTCACCGATGTTCTTGACATCACACACATGAAGTCAAGTGAAGGGGAGATTGTCTTGCTCAAGGACGTTATTTCTACCTCCAAAGCTAGAGGTCAAGTAGAGAAATGGCTGCTGGAATTGGAAGCTGACATGATTGGATCCCTCCGCAAGGTGAGCAGCCTTGTGTTGAAAATAATGCGCAATGAAGACAATTTGTTTAAATATGTGTCCTATAATATATTAAAAAAAGAACAAAACAACAACAGGAGATTCCTACATGCATCAGGCAATAATTATGAATTTTTTTTTTTCATGAACTAACAAAAAAGAGATTTAGCATTTAATCGAAGTAAATATAAATATGCTAGCTGCTTTACCTATAATAGAGTAAATAAAAGTTTCTCTGTTATTAATCTTTTTTTACAAAAAAAAAAAAAATTGAAAATGAATGGAATTATGAAAGGTTTTGGTGTTGTTTTTTTTAATTTTTGCACTACTGATGGCTGCTCAGTCAGTCCATTAAAAAAAAAATTGAATGGGCTTAAAAAGAGGGGTTGTTCTAGTATTATAGGTTTATGATTGAGGGAAATTCCAAAATGAGGATTATGTTTCCTTTGTCTTCCCAATGCTTTAGGTGGTTGGTGAGTCGTTGGAGGCTTACAACACATCCCCTCGGGGTGAGTGGGTCAAGGTATGGCCAGGCCAGGCCGTGCTGTGCGTTTCACAGAAGTACTGGACCTCAAACATTCACGAGGCTTTCCACAAAGGACACCAACAGCTGGCGGATTATCTCAGCGTAACTTGCCCTACTTTTCATTGTTTTTCTTGTCTTTCAAACTTCTCACTTTACAACTTTGTAGATCTAGAATTTCTTCGATTTACCTTTTTCATCTTGACCCTTATCAATACATTTTTTTTTTTTTTTTATCGGAGTGATTCTAGTTATTCCATTCCTAAAACAGTATTTTATCTTGCTGCTAAAAAAGCTTTTATCATTTAAGAAGATCAAAAATTGAAGATCTTAGATTCAGTTGCAACAAGTTTTATAAACCAGCACATTTATAAAAGTTATCGTTGATCTTTTAGGTTATCTTTACATTTATCTTGATTATACCCGTGTCATACTTCGTATCTTAAAAAACAAAACAAAAAACAAAAAACGAACAAAAAAAATAAAAAAGCCCCCACATTATTATTGAGATTGTATCCAGAAAAATGTTTTCCATCCACAGCTGAACAACAGCCAGATTGACGAGGTGGTGGCGTTGGTGAGAGGAGAGCTGTCCAAGCAAAACCGTGTCACCCTGCAGGCTTTGATTGTCCTTGACGTCCACGCCAGGGACGTCTTGGCTCAGCTGGTCGAGGATAAAGTCAACAGCGACCTGGACTTCAAATGGCTCAGTCAGCTGCGATACTATTGGGAGGTGGGTTGGTTGTTTGGCTAGAAGTCTTTTGTTTTAGTGAAGTCAACATTATTGTTGGGTAGGGAGATGGGTTGGTTGTTTGGCTAGAAGTCTTGTTTTTGTGAAGTCAACATTATTAGGGAGGAGATGGGATTTCAATTTTCTGAAGTCTCAAGGTAAATAAAGAAAAAATTTAATAAGTATTTGATTCCATAAATAGCATGGTATTGAAAAAGAAAAGTTAAAAAAAAACCCCAAAAAACAGAAAAAAGAAAAAAGAAAAATAAATTAAAGAAAATTACATCTCCTTCTAAGAAGTGGCATTTTGAAAAATGATTTTCAAAAGTGTGTAGCTGAGTTTCAGTTTCATCATTCACTCTCTCCTCTCACTTTTCCTTATTTTCTCTCTTTTACGATAAAATAATTTTGTTAAAAGGCCCCAAAACCTAATAACACTGTTGTATATAGCATTAAGTCAATAAGCCAAACTGCATCGTACTTTTCCCCAAAGTGTGAACCCCTCTTGTAACAATCCGAAAAGCTCTTCAAACACTTTTTTTTTCCTTGGAACATA
Organism: Lomanotus vermiformis; assembly: GCA_037974715.1. Classification (NCBI taxonomy): domain Eukaryota; kingdom Metazoa; phylum Mollusca; class Gastropoda; order Nudibranchia; family Lomanotidae; genus Lomanotus; species Lomanotus vermiformis. The sequence goes on along the minus strand of JBBPDF010612060.1, from coordinate 1,949 downwards.
CTCAGGTTTAAGCTGTTTACTCAACTACAGAAAATAGAAGATCCTGTCAGTATGCTAAAGTGATGCATCTGTAAAATGACTGCTGCTTTGCCCGCTCTTCAGGAGTTAAGAGGGTTTATTCATGGAAAAGGCTTTTCAGGGAGCGTGATTAAATGAATCCATTCCTAATAACAGCATTACTAATTTATTTTCTTATTTGTTGCAGGAAGGAAACATGGTAACCAGAATGATCAATTCCCAGCTGGCCTATGGCTACGAGTACCTGGGCAACAGTGGACGTCTGGTCATCACACCCCTGACTGACAGATGTTACAGGTGAGTGACATGTGACAAGACATTTGATTGACGTTGTATCAATTATTAATTTATAACCAAAGTGATAAAAGCTTGATGTGTGCGTGTGATTTGGTTCAAAGCAAAACCCCAGAAAAAAGAGGATGGCTTACGTCCATGTGCTTGGTAAATGTTTGATGTTTTCTCAACACTGAAATCCTTTAGTGGCACATCAAGGTGGTTTCTTCCACATTAATAGGCCCCATGCTTATATGATGGAATGGCCTTCCTCTATAGTGAGTCTAGGATTACGAGGAAAGAACGACTAACTACTAAGACTAGAGCATAACAGTCAAGACAAAGCAATAAATTCTCTGGTTAAAAATTTTTCATCAGCCAATGAGAAAATTGACAATTTAAGTTAAAGATTGTATTTAAACTATAAAAAAATGTATAATTTTCTAGAATTTTATAGCGTAATATAGCAGAAAATGCAATTAATAGCTGTAGGATTTTGTTCTTTTATAGGTAATGTTTTTGTGATAGAGGTAACTGCTTTAACTTTGAGAATTGGCGACTTTCACACAGTTTAGGATCAACTCAATGATTTCAATACTAAAGATCATTGTGGACATTCCAGAGTCTGGTTCAGGTCCACTTGTTCCTCATCTTCCCTGGTTGTGGGCACGTAGGAATTATATCATCACCATACAGTATCTCTTTTGAGAACTAAGACAATTTCAATTTATGCTATGATTTTATTTATCTCTATGGAAAGAACTCATTCTTAATGCCTTCCTTAATCAGAACCCTGTTTGGAGCCTTGCACCTTCATTTGGGCGGAGCCCCTGAGGGTCCGGCCGGTACTGGCAAAACTGAAACCACCAAGGATTTGGCCAAAGCCGTGGCCAAGCAGTGCGTCGTCTTCAACTGTTCCGACGGCTTGGACTACATTGCTTTGGGAAAGTTCTTCAAGGTAGTGTATACCAAGGGTTGTTTTGTTTTTGTTTGGGTTTTTGGGGGGAAGGGGAGGGGATGGGAGGGGGGGCTGTGTGCTTTGTTTCTTGCATAAAAATTATATCTTGTTTGTCATCACGCTTTTGGTTCCAGTTGTTCTGAATTTGGCCCCTTCTTCATAAAAGTAATGCCGCAATTAAAGCCAACCCATACTGACTGTAAGCTTTCCAAAATAAAAAAAAAAAATTAAATTGGTCATTTAACAAAAATTTTGTCATTAATTCACTTTATCTTGATTATAAATGCTGAAAACCCCCAAGATAAAATAAAACTACAAATCTAAAGATAATAAAATAGAATGAAGGTAACAGTATGAATCATCAATAAAATAATCATAAAAAGAAGGCACGATGCATGTTACAGACCATGTCTTGCATCAAAAACATATGTCTGTCATTGTTTTGCTATTTTTAATCTGACAGGGATTGGCTTCCTGTGGAGCCTGGTCTTGCTTTGACGAGTTTAACCGCATTGATCTTGAGGTGTTGTCAGTGGTCGCTCAGCAGATTTTGACGATCCAGAGAGGTACAAAAATTTGGCAAAACATTCTGCATTCTTTGTGTCCAATGTGCTAATATTGACTTACTTATTTCCAGATTTTAAAATCTTCCTTTATTTTTATCTGTTGAATTTATCCCAGTTTTCAACACACAAACAGA
>JBBPDF010610952.1:0-10017 GCA_037974715.1 Lomanotus vermiformis | reverse complement strand
CCTAAAAAAAAACAAAAAAAAAAAAAAAAACAACAAAAAACAAAGCAAAAACTAAAGCAAAACCGAACAAAAACCCGATTTTCCTACAATTTAATTCCATCCTGTCTCCAAATGTGTCCAAAAACCACATTTGCCTTTGCCTGATCGTACTCAGCAGTATTCTCTCTTCCAATACACCTTAGCACTTCTTCATTTCTTATTAATGCAGTCCATGGTATTTTCAATAATCTTCTATAAATCCACATTTCGAAAGGTTCTAGGCGTTTTCTCGATTCCGCTTGTCCACGCTTCACATGCATATGAAAGCATTGGTGGGAGGACATATGTCTGTGCTATTTGTAGTTTGGTGTTCATTTTAAGTTTTGTGTTGTTGATATTAGGCTTGAGTTTGTGGAATGTCTGCTTTGCAATTGCTATTCTTTGTTTAATTTCCATCGTGTCTTTACAGTCATTTGTGATGTTTGATCTAAGGTATTTGAATCTTTTTACTTGTTTGATATTTACACCTTTGCTGGTTAATTTGAATGGTAGATCACAGGAAACCATACATTCTGTCTTCTTCACGTTCAACATCAGTCCTTTTCTTTCATTTACTTCCACTAGTTTGTCTAGCATTTCTTGTATGTTATCTGGCATGTAAGCTATCAAGGCGGCATCGTTGGCATAACATAGGTTCGTTATATTCACACCACCAACACTGACTCCTTTCATATCTTCAATTTCTCTGAAGATATATTCACTATATTCAGGGTTGCCAGTTCTCCGGCTTTTTCAATTCCTCCAGCTTTCCCAATTCCTCCAGCTTTCCAGGTTTTCTGGCCGAAATCGGTGGACAAAATTTTAGTGGGGTGAAAATTTAAACCTGACACTAGGATCAATGAAAACGGTGTCATGGCAGTACTACGTACTTCCGGTAAAATGATCCGCACTTCCTCCGTCCTACCTATGTTGACATTTGAAAGCACTTGTTCCGTGGAATGGTATGTGCAGTGTAGGAGTATTCTTTTTTCTAACAATATCCAACATGTCTTTGGGGTTAATTAATCGCAAAGGAGGATTTTTGCCATTATAAACTTTAAAGAAAGTGATTTTTCAGCCTGTCTCCACTCATCAAAGCCAGTTTATCCATCTTCACCGGGCCAAGAGTATAAACTTTAAAGAAAGTGATTTCTCAGCATCTTCACCGGGCCAAGAGTAGAACAGAACTTCAGGCTTCAGTTCTTCAGTGGAAAGAACATTATTATGAACCACTTAAGTAATAGGATGCATATAAAAACATGTGAAGCCATCCAAAAGGTGAAGTATCTTCTGCTGGCTGAAGAGAAATCTTCTGAGTAACTGCTAGACAGAATATAATTTATGATCCAGCTGATGCAGTCATTGTATGCCACCTTCAAACAGCATTTAGATCTAGATCTAGTGGATGTCTTTAACAAAGACTCAAAATGCAATTAATTTTTCATAAATTTTGAATATGTTGATATATTTGTTAATATCGTTTCCTTTTCATATGAAATGCCGCGCTTGGAATTTTACCCCGAAGAAATTTCAGGCTTTTTTTGTCAAAGCCCTCTGGCAACCCTGCTATATAGATTGGAAAGGTCTTGTAAGAGGACACACCCATCTTACTCCTATAGCAATGTTGAAAAAGTGGGACGTTTCGTTATCAAATTTGACGCACACAGTTTGGTTCCAGTATAAGTTTTGTATAAGTCTAAGGTCTTTGTAATCCACTCCTATGTCAATCAGCATTTCATGGTGGACTGAGTCAAAAGCCTTAGAGTAGTCGATGAAACAAAGAAAGACTGTCTTTTGCTTTTCAATTGACCTTTGCATGATTGTTTTGATTGTGTATATAGCATTGACAAAACTTTTGTCTCTTACAAATCCAAACTGATGTTTTCCTACTTCTTGTGTTATTTTGTTTCTCATTCTTTTCTCAATTATTCGCAGAAGAATTTTCATGATCTGGCTCATAATACAAATTGTTCTATGTTGTTTGCAATCAACTGCTCCAGGCTTTTTCGGTATGGCTATAAAAGTAGATTTTCTCATCTCTTCAGGCATAACACCTTTATCGTATATGATATTGAGCATTTTTGTCAGGATATCTATTCTAAACTCATCAAGAGCATTAATCATTTCGATACAAATGTTATCTTGTCCTACAGCTTTCCCTTTTTTCATTTCTTTACAAGCCTTATTCACTTAATCTTTGAGAATTCTCCTGTCACCTTCTCCGGCTGTCCATTGTTTTATGTCCTTAGTTCTATCGTCTGAATACAGGTTTTCAATATATCCAGCCCAACTTTGTAGGATATCTTGAGTATTCATGATAAGTTTCTATCAGCGTCTTTCACATATTTGATGTGGGTTCCGATCTTTTTGCCTGTTATGTTTTTAATGTTAGCTCTAATAATGCTTCTGTCTTTACTGTGCTTTATGTGTGATCAGCCCAAAGTTTGTCAGATAATCTTTACTATACATCCTTGTCTTCGCTTTATTTATTATGAATGTCCAAGGAAACATATATTTCTAGACTATGGCCATTTCATTGGAAATCAAATTAATTAATAATCAATTGAATTTGGTTTGAGAGGACTTGTAGGGGAGTGTACTTAATCCAAATGTGACAGCAGGTCACAAATAACAATTTTTGTCAGTGCAGGCCATCTTGCATTACATTTTTACTTGCATGGATATTATTATTAATACCATTCCCATCATATCCTCCTGTGTCGTTACGCAACATAACAGGCCTCAGCAATTGGAGGTGTTCATTTGACCCTAGGTCATCACTACTGTTCTCCCAACTTTTAACTCCATATGGCCAAGAGTTGAAGTGTATTTTAGAAGCACAGTGCTACGACAACCAGTGTACCAAGCCCCACTGCCTTCAGGTGAGAGAATCTTGTTTGTTTGGGTGAGAGGTGGTGGGGGTGAGTGGGATGTGTTTACCATAAGTGCCTGTTCAAATGTCACTTGACTTGAGGGATAGTTCTACAAGTTTTCTTTTTTTTCTTTTTTTTTTTTTTAAATTGCTTTTGCTTTCCAATGTCTTTTGTGCAATTAGACAAAAGCCCTCTTTGTCCTGTGAGTCAATTTTGATGCCAGCTAATCTTCAGCCTATGTCATAATTGTAGAATACTTTGTCAACTTTTATGAAGAAGAAGATCTAATAAGTGACATCACACATCTTACCCTAAAATGGAGACCCCGCAATCTTAATCTCATTCTTCAAAATATTTGACAAATTCAGTCGAAGTGAGTATTCTTGTCAATGCACAGAACGATAAACTCTATCTAGTACTGTGATATCAGTATTGTAAATTTAATTCTGAAATCTTCAGTGTCTTTGTGATATTATACATTGATGTACATGTATCTGTTAGAGGACTAGATCTTGTGTGGCTGTCTTCTTATTGATTCTTTGAATGGAATAGTGTTTGATCATTAATTGCTTTGAAAAATGTGGTAACCTTATTTCTCGCTCATTGGTCTTTGAGGGGTATCCACAACAATTTTATGATATAGCCTAATAGTGTTCAAGTGGATCCCCCCTCCCTCCTCCCTTTTTTTTCCTTCCCTGTCCTTTCAAAAGACCTAATTGTGTTTTGTTTCTTTCTACAATTTTGACAGATCCAGAAATGTTTGATGAAGCTCGGAGAAAGCAGAGTGGATATAAAACAGCTCACAGAAGAAGAAAAATTTGTTCTATCCCAAATGTATGCTCATTGCTGCTCTTGTGACCACCTGCACTGCCCTCTGACCTGGTGTAACAAGGATGTGACTCGTTGGTAAAGTTTAACATTTATTATTTCTTTATGATTGGTAAATTTGATCAATTATTATCTTTCAAGATTGGTAAAATTTAACAATTATTTTTTAAAGATTGCTGAATTATATCAATTATTGTTTTTAACAGTTATTATTTCTTCAAGATTGGTAATGCTGAACAATTATTATTTCTTGAAGATTGTTAAATTACATAATTTATTATTTTAACCCGTGTAGAGTTGACCTAGTTTTGCCGATGTTCACTGACAATAGGGAGGGTAGGCCGCGTGGCTTTGTTTCAAATCGGGGGGTAGGTCTATGCAGCCATTGTCAGGTAGAAAGGCAAATCGACCCTATAGATCTAATAGTTAAAAATGTCAATTACCTAAGATCAGTAGGATCGCTAAGATAAAGGATATCTTTTGTCAACTAAATAGTTTTCAGCAATAAATAAGCGTGAGAAAACCGAAAACAATGGCCAGAAGATGAAGCGACGACCAACGATCAGCTCACGGTAAAATGCTTTGATAATATAGTGAATGGGCTACCCACAGTCACATGCCCTACTTTACAGCACCATAACAAAACCGCTAGGGGGCCTAAAGGCTTCAATTAACTTGCAATCTGATTGGTTACTACATATAATTTCACTGGTACCTTCCTGGGTTTTTATGTTACTAAAAGAGAACCAAAATTTTCCATTCACTGAGGTGAGGGTTGCTGTCCTGAATTCAGGGCCTTCAATTCCTTCAATTCCAGACGGAGGGGTCGCGCCTCAATTCAGGGTCTGCGCCCGAGCCGGCTTACGCGCGACCGTGCCCTGAATTCAGGGCCTGCGGTTCAGGAAGGTTAATATAATACTCTAATAAAGCCAAGGTTCACTTCAGTTTACCGTCACTGTTTTCTAGTATTGTTTAAGAAACCTGCCTGGCGGACCAGATGGAATACCTCCCTTTGATTCTAAGGGCTGAAGCATTATGCTCGAGGCTATTATCCCGGCCGCCGGTGATCGAAAGAGTAGGCTTTTTCCCCGGCTGCCGGAGTATTTGGAAGTTGATGTTAATGTCCCTTTATTCGCTTGACCAAGGTGTGGATTTGACGTGTATCACTAAGTCATTTGACATTAGGCTATGGGGCAGTCAGTGCGATTCGGTAGGCCTACAATCATGTAACAATGCCATATTGCATAGTGACGCATCTTATGCCACTATGACCTTGGACAAATGTGTATTGTGTGGGCCGTTCACGAGGGCCGACAGACATAGAGCAGATAGCGGCCATAATGAATGGCGGCTTGCTGATCTCTTTTCAGGATCAGCCGACTCCTTTATTTACTATTTTATGTCTGTTTTAAATGCTGAAAGGCTCAGGCTAGACAAAGACAACCCTCTTGCGCTTGCAGCTAATGTAGGCTACGTCTATACGCGTTTGTGTATGGGTATAACCAATAAAATGCTGTGCGTGCGCATTTGTGTGTGTATTGGGTGTGTGTTAGACTGAAAGACAGAGAAATAATGTGAATTGCATTGCAGTGATAATAAGAAAGAGATAGATGTAGATAGAGAGAGAAAGAAAAGGGGGGGGGGGAATATAGAGAGAAAGGTAATTGGCAGAGATATACAGGGATAGGGGAGGCAGAGAGAGTGGCCGGGGGAAAAGCACTTTTACATGCGCTCATACCTGGTGGCTGGGGGCAAAGCCGCTTCGAAGCATTAAATTTAGACTGATTCATTGGCGTTTCCTTTTCTATTTCTAGGTGACTCTTGTCTCTTAGTGGTCATTATGGGATTGATTTTGAGATAGTGGTGGCCATTTTAGGGACAGATATATGTTTACTTCTTGGGAATGGTGGGTTTAGATGTAGCCCCAATAATCGCTTCGTATGTAAGTGATAGTAATTAATAGACATGAATTGGCCATACCATGGCAAGTTGTTGCAAATGATATCTTCGGCTAGATCTACATCTTTCAATTTACCATTCATGGTGAGGCCCCTGAACACATAGGCCTATGGTGTATTGAATTCTGACCATATACTGGACAAAAATTATATCGAATGCTCAAGCCCCTACAACTAATGTGTTGCCGCAATCATATTTTCACTAAGGCTGTTTTTAAAAAATTCTCAATACTGCTGAGAATAACTGCAGCCTTTCCCCAAACTATAGACATGATCTGGATTATAAAATATAAAATGGCTTATACAGTCGTTGTAAGAGTATTAAGGGAGGTACCATTTTATTGGTGCCAATCAGTTTAGGATATAATATATTTTACTGTTATCTTTTTCTTTGTTTTAATATTTATCTTTTGCTTTCTCTGCAGTTCCTGTCTTTAAACAGCTTTGCTATCCCTGCTCCACGCCAAGATGGTCAAGGAAGACAAGAACACATGGAAGTCTAACTACTTCATGAAAATTACTGTAAGTTCTTATATGTATTTGAAAGTATAGGCTACATGCTTTATCGGAATGGTTCTGTTCTCTTAATCATTTCTTTGATTTTTGAAAATTAGACATACATGTCACTACATATGCCTTCAGGGAATGGGGTAGTCTGAAGAGTCAATAGTGTGCAACTGGTTTCTTGAAATTATTGGAACGAAGTGGCTATTCGGAATCTACACGAGACATTGCACAGGCAGTTGAAAAACAATATCGTGTTAAAATGCACCACTTCTTTTCACACGTTGCATTAAAATTTCAGGAAGCCGTAAAATTGCACGCGTTCAAAATACAATAATAGCGATAATAATCTTGCATGTTTGAAACCTTACCCGTCTTTGCTCCGGCTTTATGGCTTTGCCACATGGTGTTAATTAGATGTGGTTACTTGAATAATGGGCACCGTGCTGGCTGTCTGGGACACCTGGTGATTAAGATTGAGAGGGTGGCCGCTGGGAATACTCCACGGATCGAGGGAGTCTATTAGCTTTTTGGTGTGCAACATGTCTCGCTTTTGTGAATTTAGCACTGGTGTGTTGTTGCATGGTCAGTGCTCTGTCTCATGTGTTACGACACTGGTACTTTATAGCGCTTAAACTGCGGAATTGGAAACTACATACTGAAACGACCACCACCATCCACTCATCCCTTTTCTTCTTCAATAATCCGAATTGGCAAAACAGGCTATTCAGACTTGTTCGAATAGTCTAGAACAGCCTCCCGTGGCTATTTTGACTCACTTCAAACTGAGACTTTAGATCGATTTAGACTAGGTATAATCTAGATTTTCGTAAATCTAGATTATAATATAGGTCTATAATCTGGATGTTATTTAATCTCACTGAAGATCTACAATGTATCTTGATCTGATTTAGATTTTGATCTAAAATCTAGGTCTGTCAGTGAATTATAATATTAAAACGGTGATAGATTTGAGATCTAGATATAATTTATCTAGCCAATTCAGCCAATTTCCAGTCGAATGATAGTTGCTTAGACTAAAATAAAGGAGAAGATCCCTTCCGATATGTTTGCTCCTTGAGGATAGATTACCAGTTGCATAGTGCACCAGACTCATAATCGGATGGTTGTAGTTGTAGGTTCAATCCTAGGCGGTGCTTGTTTGTTTTTTCTTCCCTTTTTATTCCCTCCAATTTCACCAGAAAGTACTTTTTTATCTTATTTGTATTTTCAAATTAAAAATTTTAAAGGATGCTGTAAATGGATCTTGATGTCAATGTTGGATCCTGTGCAATGAACGGTGATCATGCTTGTTTATTTTAATAATGATGATAGCAACACTTCACGCAAACATTGTGAGACGGTGGTATTCTATTTTACAATTCTTATTTTTTTATACGGGGAAGGAATGCTTACTGTGCAATGCATTGTTCTTTCTTTTTTTTTAAAATCATTTAAATCATGTTTGAGACCAAATTTTCTTCAAGACTTCTAATTTTTGTTTCAACAACTGCAACTCCAAATTTAAAAATCTAGACGAGGCATGTCTGGCTACGGCTATGTGATACAGTACCCACACCTTTTGTCTATCAGTATGATTTTTGGAAAAAAACTTCCTCCTCCTCCTCCTCTTCCTTCTCTTTTCTATGTGTGAATTTTTAAAATGGAAATAAGCAATAGAAGTTGTGATAGAGTTTGGTTTTTAATCAGAAATTTTTCTTTTCCCTTAGGCTCTCTTTGATGAGTATCCAAAAGCTTTTCTCGTGAATGCTGATAATGTGGGTTCCAAACAGATGCAGCAGATCCGTATTGCCCTCCGTGGCAGGGGAGGTAGGTAATAGTTCAATTCGTCAAAAGTAATATCAGTCCGTTAATTTCTATTTTTAATATCTTATAGTCAATGATAGGACTTTTTACCCCACTAACCACTTTTAGCAACTTTCATGCTAATTTCATTCTCCTGGGCTTGAGTTAGGTTTTCTTTTAGTTTTTTAATGCAGTTTGCCATGGTGAAATCCAACCATTCAATAAGTTCTTCAGATGATTACAGACAGTATAACTATATATTTCAATATGGTTATTCCCACCATGAAATCATTTATACAGGATTTTTGTAGTTGATTGTATTTTTATTTCGAAAAGAATGGATGACTAGCTGAAAAAGAAAAGATATAAATTCAGTGTGATAGAAGACGTTATTTCTCCCTCATGGTCCATTAAGTAAAATAATCTTTTTCCTCACAGTTGTTCTCATGGGCAAGAATACCATGATGCGCAAGGCCATCCGTGGTCATCTGGACTCAAATCCCGCTCTTGAAAAGTGAGTTTTTTTTTTATATGTGGTGGGTTTCACAGTATTGTTAGATTGCATTTTATATTTTAGTGGGAAAATATTCCTTCAAGATTATGCATGCATCGTCCATACATCAAATTAAAGGTTGTACACCAGGGAATATGTTTTTGTATGTTAAAGTCAAAGTGAAGGGTATCTATTATATAATCCATAATCTAAGGCATTGGTTATTAGTGATTTTTTCTGCAAGCAGCATAACTTGAGATGGACCTTGCACTGAAATCACATCAATTAGCATAATGGGTAGAAGCAAGTTTAAATGTACCATCCACATTTATAACCAGCAGTGACATAGAGTTTCTTCTTCATAAAATTTGGCAGACTCCGAAAGAAAACTGTCAATGTGCAATAATGTAATTAGACTCCTAGTATTTACATGTTGTATATTAAAGTTTCTGATCAAAACATTTATCTTTACTGCACTACACATGATCAGAATCAGCTTTTGTTTTGTGCATCATCATGGAATATTCTGAGTCTCACCCTATTGGATTTAGTGTTGAATACCATCAATCTCATTACTCAGGTTTTGAAAGTATGACTACCCCTCCTATTAGTTTTATGATCTCCAAGGCTTCGCTGAAGTTTTTTTTTTGTTTTGTTTAAAAACAGTATCAAAACATGAAAGAATTTGATACACATGTTTTTGTATTTATTTATTGCTGCTAATTAAGTGCCAATTATAAATGATATTAAGTGCCAATTATAAATGATGTGAGGGGAGGGTTAGAATCATAACTTATCAAACATTGGGTGGCAGTCATTAGCTTTCCACTGTGCCAGGCTATCATTTAATGGTACATGGATTTAAAAAAAAAATTTGTTTTGGTGTTTATTTGATTAGTTTGGGCCTCACCATGTTGTGCCTTCATTTCAGGCTTCTGCCGCACATCAAGAATAATGTCGGATTTGTCTTTACCAAGGAGGAACTGACTGACATCAGGGCTATTCTCTTGGAAAACAAGGTGCGGAGATTCATGGGATAAATCTTCACAATGTTTTTACATTTGTTTCAATTTCGGCCATAAAAGTATTTTTACCAGAGGTGTGGCAAATCTTGTAGAGTGTAGTGAACTTTTTTCTTACCCCTCCACCCCCCCCTTTGACCCGTTCCATATGTTACTGTATTTTACTTTCCATTTCTACAGGTCAAAGCCCCTGCTAGGGCTGGCGCCGTGGCTCCTTTGGATGTCAAGGTCCCTGCCCAGACCACCACCCTGGGTCCTGAGAAGACCTCTTTCTTCCAGGCCTTGTCCATTCCCACCAAGATCACGAAGGGAACCATTGAAATCTTGGTATGTCGTTGATATTTAGTTTGCCAATTTAATTCAGTTGTCTTTATGGAACACTTGCTATTTTGTCCTCATTACAGTTATGTATTTTGTGTGGGTTTGTTCTTGTTTGTTGGGGTTTTTTTTTGGGGGGGGGGGGTGAAAGGGTGATGCTTCCGTGCTTCTTCCTTCCGTATTCTTGTTTTGCTGTG
>JBBPDF010609847.1:0-10021 GCA_037974715.1 Lomanotus vermiformis | reverse complement strand
CTCTCTCTCTCTCTCTCTCTCTCTCTCTCTCTCTCTCTCTCTCTCTCTCTCTCTCTCTCTCTCTCTCTCACTCACACGCACGCACTCACACGCACGCACGCACACACACACACACACACACACACACAGCTCCAAGTAATATAATATAAATTATATGTGAGTGGAGCGTCATCTCGATGCTTACATTTAATTTTTTTTTTTACCTTTGACTGACGATTTGAATTGCGCCTTGGCAGCAGGTTGCATTGTCAACCAGATCTAGATATGTCTAAAACGTCTTAAACTTCTGAAGGACTAAAAAACTAGGGAGGTTGCGATAATTAAAAGGGCACGACAGCTTTGCTATTACCAGAACATTTTTTTTCTTCTTTTGAGTGATACGTGTTTGTTTGGGAGGAGGAAATGCTAAGTGAATTTGAAGCCCCACGGATGTCTCTAGTTCAGGCCTGTCTATGTTTTATTTTTATTTTCATTTTTATTTTTATCATCATTATTTTTATTCTTATTATTTTTATTTTCATTATCTATTATTATTTTTTATATTATTTTTATCATCATTATTATTTTTATTATTTATTACATTTTTATTTTCATTATTTATTTATTTTTATTTATTATTATTTTATTATTATTATTATTATTATTATATTTTTATTTTCATTATTTACTATTTTCATTTATTATTATTATTATTATTATTATTATTATTATTATTAGTTTTTTTAGTCATTTTATAGTTTTTAATCACGGAGGGGAAACATTTGGGGCATTTTCATTTAATTGTTTTGATCATAGTAAATCTGTACTAGATTTTCCTTTCTGCTCATGTCGCTTTCAATCACGGGTTGCTCCCACTACAACGAAGAGTGTAATGTACGTACTTATGTGGTGTACATACAATAACTCGGTTGTGCATTGTATTGTCAGTATCGTAGGATATCCGACGAACCGTAAATATACATGTAGTTTCTAAAATTAGTAGAACTGGATACATTAATTGCGGGCGCGCGCACGTGTGTGTGTGTGTGTGTGTGTGTGTGTGTGTGTGTGTGTTCACGGTGTGTAGCGATTTCTTGACAGTCAGTATCACCGAGTACATGTTTCTCTTATTTAAGTTTTGGTTGACATTTTGCGGTTTTGTTTTGTTTTGTTTGTTGTTTGTTGTTTGTTTTTCTTTGTTTTGTTTTTTTGTGTGTTTTTTTGTTGTTTTTTTTTGGGGGGGGTTTGTTTTTGTTTTGTTTTTTTGTTTTTTGTGGTTTTGTTTAGGCAGTGTCAATTTGAAGGAAATAAGAAAAAAGAACAACTTGTATTGAAAACTGAACATTGATAAATACAAAGTATATATTGGAAGACCAAAACAAAACAAAATATCAAAACAAAACAAAACCAAAACAAGTGAAACACCAAGAACAAAAAAAAGCAAAACAAGAACAAGAGCAAGAACAAGAACAAGAACAAGAAGAAGAAGAAAAAGAGCAGGAAAAACGAGAACAAGAACAGGAACAAAGAAAAACAAGAAGAAGAGCAACAACAAGGAAAAACAAGAACAAGAGCAAGAAAAACAAGAGCAACAACAAGACCAAAACGAAGAAAAACAAGAACAAGAAGAACAAGAAGAAGAACAAGAAGAAGAACAAGAGCAAGAACAAGAACAAGAACAAAAACAAGAAAAACAAGAGCAAGAAGAAGAACAAGAAGAAGAACAAGAGCAAGAGCAAGAACGAGAACAAGAAGAAGAACAAGAGCAAGAGCAAGAGCAAGCACAAGAACATGAACAAGAATAACAAGAACAAGAACAAGAAGAGCAAGAACAAAAAGAAGAACATGAACAATAACAAGAACAAGAACAGAATAAGAATCGTGAATATCAACCATAATATAAGAAAAACACTCAATAAATAATTTAATCAAGTAATCACCCAATATGGCACGCAATCATCAAATCAATGACTCGAATACTTATTGTACAATATTAATTCATCAATACATTCGTTCATCATTCATGCATTCCCAAATGCATCCAATAACGTAGTCTCTGACTCATCCATTCCTTCGTATTCAACTTACTTTCAATTATCCAAATAATCCTGAAACACAATCAATAGACTCCATATTCACCTATTCATTCATTCATTAATATATTCTTGCCTCAATCCATCGAATAATCAAATACAATCACTAGACTCCATATTCATCTATTAGTTAATTCACTCATTCATCAATCAATAATTATTGCCTTGCCTCAATCCATCGAATAATCAGTTACAATCACGAGATTTGATATTCATCTAGTAATTCACCCCTTCACCCATCAATAATTATTTGCACAAACCCGTCGAACAATCAAATATAATCACTAGACTTCATACCTAAATTTTCTTCTAAATCTGCCCAAGCTGCTCTCAAACGTTCAATTAATTTCACCCCGAATCTCAGAACTACTGATGCGTCCTTGATACGTTCCATTGTGTCTTTGGGATTCTGCCAGTCTCTGTAGTGATGCACCAAAGCCTCCTTTTCCTGAACGGCATCCAGCACGCCGTTTCCTCTATCCCACACAAAATGGATGCCCAGGCATTTCACCTTCCTTGGATCTACGATATACTTAGACCGTAAATTATGATCAAAGACCTTGACTTCCGTGACGATAGTCTTTAAAACAACCGATTTGTACTTGTCGACCTCGTTGTTCAGCGGAAAGTCTGTCCAAAGTTCTGGCCATTCCATTCTGAAGAACGTGTTTCTGACCAGGAAAATACTGGCATCCGGGACGGACTTCTTCCGGTGGGTTATGAGATCGATCCAGGTGTGGAACACTCGTGGAATGATAAACTCGTCGATGTCTTGCATGACGAGGTACCGGGTTCGGTTCTTGTACTGGTAAAGACAATCGTTGAGAACCGCCAGTTGACCGAAGTAGTGGATCTTCTCGCTGGGCAAGTTCCAAGGGAAGACTTCTACGAGGCCTTTGTCTTGGTAGTGGTGCAGCACCTAAGGATACAAGGTAATTCACAGACATAATTTTTAGTTACGTTATTATCTCTGCTAATAGGGTATGTTGGACTTCTGTCCTTCTGTATTTTTGCCATTTTTGTGTAAAAATATGCAATCCGCCATTACTGAGATAGAAATGGAAGACAGAAGAGATAGAAAACGAGAGAAGAAAACACGATGAAAGGGAGAGAAGTAGAGAGAGAGAGAGAGAGAGAGAGAGAGAGAGAGAGAGAATGTGTGTGTGTGTGTGTGTGTGTGTATGTTTGTGTGTGTCTGGATAACAGAGAATGACATGGAAAGAGAGATGGAGTGAGAACAGCTATAGGTAGTGGAGGGTGTTCCCGGTAGTTTTGCGCCGGTAGTTAATCTCATGGGTTTCGCACTCATCTTGCATCTTGATTGTCAAGATTCTGGGCTTCGCAGACGTAAAATTTTCCTCTCTACCAGAAAATAACAACGTTTTCTGGCGAAAATCGTATATTTTCTATACCCTCCAGATGCGGGTGTTTTCGGTAGCGTAGGCTGTGTCCGGTAGTGGTGGAGGGTGTTACCGGTAATTTGTGGATATCAATACAAAACAATGCGAGTTTTTCCTTGGGCAACTATAAAAGAATGTTAACACAAAATTTACTATAAAAACATGCTGTTTAATTAAGGGGGCTTGATTTATTTACTCTGTCCAACATTACCGGGATGACCCGACCATGAAAATGTCGTCGGGGCTCCTCGGTAATTCATTACCGAGACACCAAAGATTTTTTAGCTGTAATTACTAGATTGATGATTAGAGTCACGTGAGCGTACCCAACGCTCGTTGGTACAGTTAGCGATCTAGATGTAGTAGTCATTTTTAATATTGGAGTCACCCGACCATGAAAATTTACTCTCTACCGAGTGACCCGACCGTGGCAAAATTTTAGCGGATCTGCCCGGTAACGTCGCCAATTTGGTAAATCAAGGGAAAGCTTATTGAAACGCCATTTTGACAATTCCTTTACCTCTTTACAATGTATTAGGACTGTAATGACCGACCTGGTGGCTTAAATATTCTGGACCTTGTGTTCACAAATGAGGAAAGTATGACAGACAATCTGAAACTTGGGCCGCCTATCGGTAAAAGCCACCATTCCACCATCAGCTTTACCCTTAAGTGCTCCAAACCCCTAATGGAACCACAGAAGCCCCGTTTCATCTACGAAAAAGCAGATTGGGAACAAATAAGTGTTGAAACTTAGGTCTGTAGACTGGGACAATCTTTTGGATAGCTTAGACTGTGCGGGAATGTGGAGCATAATAAGTGACAAAATAATTAGCACTATGGATAAGCACATTCCAAAGACTAAATCTGGAAATAAACCAAAGAAGCCAGCCTGGATGAATGAAAAAGTTTTAGCAAAAATAAAACAGAAGCATTCTGCCTTCAAGCGCTACATGAACACTAGAGAAGGGAAAGATTACAAAATTTATGTCAAAGCGAGAAACCAGGCCAAGTGGGAGTGTCGCAAAGCTGTGCGTGATATGGAGACAAGAATAGCAAATGAGTGCAAAGAAAACTCAAAGGCATTCTTCAGATATGCCAATAGCAAACTGAAGACAAAAACTGGGATTGCCGACCTGGACTGAGGATGGAGGCACAGCGAGATCAGACCAAGCTAAAGCGGTAGTGTTGAACAATTTCTTCTGTTCTGTCTTCACGAAAGAAGACACCTCAAGTATGCCAAGCACAGAGAGCATGGACATAACAAATAATTTATTAAATTTTGAAATCACTACAGAAGAAGTACATAAGAAGTTTAGAAAACTAAATCCCAATAAAGCCTGTGGACCAGAAAACATTCCGCCTTCAAGTCTGAAACATTGTGCAAATGAATTGTCAAACCCATTGGCGACTCTTATGAATAGATCGATTCAGGAGGGCATGCTACCACCAGACTGAAAAGTGGCAAATGCCACACCAATTTTTAAGAAAGGGAAAAAGACAAGCCCAGGAAATTATCGCCCAGTAAGTCTGACAAATGTATGTTGTAAGGTGATGGAGTCAATTTTACGTGATCATTTCATAGAGCACTTCAAAGTCAACAAATTGTTCAGTGACTGCCAGCACGAGTTTATGAGTGGACGTAGTTGCTCAACGAACCTATTATCTGTCCTTGACCTATGGACAATGGCCTTTGAAGAAGAAGATAGCATAGACACCATCTACCTTGATTTTGCAAAGGCTTTCGACAATGTACCCCATAAGCGACTTCTTCGAAAACTTCAGATTTACGGCATCGACGGCCAAGTCCGTCAGTGGGTAGAAAATTTTCTGACTGGACGGAAGCAAAAAGGTGTGGTTAATGGTGAGGAATCTGCCTGGGGTGATGTTCTCTCTGGCATCCCGCAGGGTAGTGTGCTAGGACCATTTCTCTTTGTCAGCTTTGTTAATGACCTCCCAGATGCCATACACTCAGCCACCTTCCTGTTTGCAGACGACACAAAAATACTTGCCAAAGTACCACAATTTGCAGAAGAAATTCAAGAAGATCTAGACATGCTACAGCTGTGGTCAGACACTTGGCAACTAAGATTTAATGCTGAGAAATGCAAGGTAATGCACATTGGTAAAAATGAAGACCATCACGATTACAAAATGACCTCGGCAAAAGGATCTCATTAGAATCTGTGAGTCTGGAAAAGGATCTTGGTGTCAATGTGGACAGTGAGCTAAAATTTAGGGGGCACATAAACATCCAAGTGAACAAGGCAAAAAAGCATGCCGGTCCCAAGCCCAGATGAATACAGAGGGAAAATGGTTGCCTCTCACTACAGCGACATTTCTGTATAACAACATTTTTTTTTTCTGGTCCCGAAGATGTTATAGACAGGTTGCACTGTATCTAGATCTAGACTAGGCATTCTGTACATCTCAAATATCTACAACACACATCAGACATCAGAAAACCTCTCTAGAAATCTAGATCTATCTGAACTACTGGTTGTATAATTCTAGATCTGGATCCGTCACTTCAGAATGACTCTGAAATAGACTAGCTCTAGATTCACTAGACTTAGCATATGTCACCTGTCGGCGTCACTGGGAACAGTGTTGGTTGCACATGATGTCCTCGCATGTTGCCTTAGCATATGATTATGGTTAAAAAAATTTACACAAAGATTCTAGAACCTAGATTAGATCCAGATCTCCTGTCACAGCAGGTACATGTATGTATGTCATTACATTTTACATTAAACATTAAAAACATGCCTTCACATAATGTATTTACAACCCTGAGCAAAGCGGTATGTGTGTGTGTGTGTCTGTGTGTATAAACATCACATCAAAGTCTACTGGTAGTCTGTGTACTTGTTGGCCTGGCCAAATGCCTTGGACACGGGATACTTCCTGCCATTGGCTTCCATTTTAGACAGCACAGCCTTGGGCAGGTCAATGCGACACCGCACAGCAAGGTCAAGGAGGTACAGAAAAACATCGCTCATCTCCTGGCCAACGTGTTCTCGTTCTTTGTCACTTAACTCCGGAAGGCCCTCGGATACTTCGCCCTTCCATTGGCTGAAAAAGCAACAAGATGTAAATTGTTATTTTACTGGTGGTATTAATTAGTGCTCTAGTGCTACATGATGTATTGACTTTAAAACAGACCTGCTCATCCCCTGAATTCATTAAAGACTTCAAAAGCTTTTACGACAATCTGAGAAGTTAAACTGTGAAGTACTCACAATGAACCCACTGTGGATGTGTCAAACAGTACTGTCTGTTTGACTTAAAACAGAGGGGAAAATATTTTTTACATGGAGAGTCAATATTTTATTGGTATCGTTTCACTCCTAATGCTATGGCATATTACACACAGGAGCAAGCAACAACAAGAAAAGATTTATAAAGTCTACACCATAAAGACAAAACAAAACAGCAAATTTTCAGGTTTATAGAATAGCTATTCTTTCGACTTTTTGCAAGTCAATGCGACATCTAAACCTGAGCTAAATTTACTTTTGCACTGGATTTAGAAAATGTGTATCTTTTTTTTTTTAACACTTTAATTTAATTAATAAATTTGATAGCCCTAAACTTAATACCTAGAGTTACATCTTTTGTCACAGGAAATTTGCAGAATAGGTGGCAGACTTAATACTATCTACTTACAAAATTTCTGCTAGCTCTCCAACTTCTCCTACCATGGCCAAAAGAACATTCCTTGGGCTGTGAAACTGGTGCCAGTTACGATCTTTGATGAACTGTTCTTGAAGCTGTCGACTGAGATGCAAAATATCAATTGGAAAAGGTTAATTGTGGAAAAGTTTGAAAATATGCAATAATAGGCCAACTAAGACTACCAAGAAAACAAAACAAATATCAACAGATTATATATATATATATATGGACTCATTCAATAATTGTAAACTGTCCCAAGCCCACCCGCTCCACTCTTTGTTTCATTCTGGAAACCTATTGTGATGTCAACTTGTCGATTGCAGAGAATAGCATTTACTGCATTATCACTTTGTCTGAGTTGGGACGAAATCAGGATGGATGGAGAAAGGCAAAACAAAATAATGGAAGGATGTAGTTCAAGTTGTCATGACGCCTAAGAAAATGACATACTCAAAAAAGTCTTAGTATACAACCTCAAAACTTATGGATTTTGTGATAGGAACAGACATAAGAATGTTATAAGAGGGATGAAATTAAAGATTAAAGAACATACAGGCATTTTTCCATTTAGTTTACACCTCAAACACCTTACACATTGATAAGTGAAAGAAATACGGATTATGTAATAATAAATGTAATGATAATTTAATAATAATAATAATAATAATAATAATAGCAATAATAATAATAATAGTAATAATAATAGGAAGAAGAAGAAGAAGAAGAAGAAGAACAACAACAACAACAACGACATCAAGAACAAGAGGATAAGAACAAGAATAACAAGAAGAAGAACAATAATAACAGCAAGAAGAATAACTGCATATGATTTATAAAAAAAACTTACAAATCATCTAATGTATGGTCACTGCTAAACTTGAATTCTGTAGAACTGCCACAAGAATTGGAATTGACTTTCACAGGAGTAGAAGAGTTCGAATTGGAATTAGATTTCTTGGCTTTGTGGTCATCACAGGTCACCTTGGCTCCTAGTTTCAGACGTTTTACACCACCGCTACTACGCCGCCCAGTTTTCTGCTGTGCTATGACACCATTGACTACCTTTACATCAGGCTTTGGCTGTTCTAGAACATTGTCTTCAGAGTCACTTTCTTCAGCAGCCACCTTAAATGAAAAAAAAACCCAAACATACTTAAGCTATCAAAACCCCCAAATTTTGAATAAACTGTATGCGGTATCTAATCACGATTCAATACTATTAACAATCATAATTTTTACCGCAATATGCTAAAGGCATACCGTTGAATTCAAAACAAATACTCATACTATAATGAGTCTATATACATTAAAAAGAAAAAGAAATGAAGGCCCTCGTCAGCTCCGCAATTTTCACTCCAATACTGGGTTGGCATGGGCCTCGGAAACAAAACAGAGCAAAGACTACATAAAGAAGAACAGGTGAAGAGAAAGAAATGGGGCAGGGCGGATATGGAGCCAAACAAAGGGCCACAGCAATGGACAGAAAGAAGTAGTGGAAGCAAATTTCTTGTGTGTCACATAGAATGAGGCAGACAGAAAACAACAAATAACTGGGCTTCCAAAGGCTGCGCCTTTTCGGACACATACTGAGAAGAAACGAAGATATACCAGCCAGAAAAGCAATGGAATTTTACTTCAGAAATATAAATGAAAAGTTTCCGGGACGTTCCGTCACCACACTGCCTATAGTAAGTATTCAACCGCGACATCATATGGGTAAATAACATCGTCACAACCCTCATGTTGAATCAGAGAAAGATCTTGAACACCTCGCAACTCAATACAGCGGGAAGAATTTAATTAAGAAAAACTGGAAAAATAAGAAAGAAAATTGTTGATATCGAGGCTTACTCTGTGCATTCTATTTATAATGTTGTCTATATGTTCGTTGTTTACAAATATACCATATGGAAATGGAAGAGACTATTTGGATTAAGCTCACTTCCCAACCTTTTCTTTCTTTAATCTTAGTTTTCCTATTTTTCTTTATTAAATTAAATTCTTCCCTCTGTATCTGTAGATATTTTCTATGGGGCTTTCATAATTTGTCTAGATCTGTTTATTGTGTTGGATCTTATAATTTCTTCGTCTATAATTCTGCCCATTGCCTCAATACTTTGTGTCACAAGTACATGTACTGCGTAACGGTTACTCAGTCCTTGAAATGTGAGACGGCCAAAGACTTTAAACTATGACTAAGTGGAACGTCTTTGGAGACTGCGGACCTAGAGGCCGGTTCCAGAGAGACTGATCCCGGATCCCCAATCCCCTGAGGCCACTGATCTCGGAGGGTGTCGGGTGTCCGTCCTGTTACTGTTAGGCCCTATTTCCAATTTCGGTGGGGAATAAGCACAGCCATTTCCAATTGTGTGCCGCTCTCCACTTCCGAAAAGGCCACGTGACTATCCATCCGGGCATCTACTGCCGCTAGCACGAATCTATTTTTATCCACGGTATGATCCTATAGGCTAGCAAATTACCCAGCGAGTCGGTACGTCTGGCTTCAGATCTTTGGCTGTCCAACAACTCCACTAGCTGATTAGACGGTCACATTAGCCTACAGGAACTTTTCCTCATGTTGTCGCGGTCAGGAAGAGCAGAGACCAGAAGCAGGGCGAAGGAGGATATTAAAAGAGTCATCAATGCTATCGATAGAGTCAGGAAGTGGTAAGGTCCTATTTTTTCTTTGTGTGCTTCGGTCTCCTGGCTGAGTCTCATTCACTGTCTCCTTTCTTTCATTCATTCGTCATTCACAGACCTTCCAAATTTCTTGTTCCCATTTCGTACGATCTAGTTCTAGATTCTAGATCTAGATCTAGATCTAGATAGCTAGATATAATCTAGATTGTAGATCTAATCCAGTTTCTAGAG
>JBBPDF010609846.1:0-13918 GCA_037974715.1 Lomanotus vermiformis | reverse complement strand
CTTTACAATTACAAAATATGTTGGACAAGTGAACATTATTATTATTATTATTATTATTATTTTTATTATTAAGTTATTATTATTATTATTGTAATTGTTATATAATTGTTATTTAGTGTACTATATTTTTATGTGAAAATACAATTCAATATTATTTTATCTTTTGGTTTCAATATTTTGCAGCTATTCTGTTTTCAAGTGTGTTTCTTTTCTCACATGATCTCTTTTTCTTTCATCCAGGTAGATGCTATGAAATTGGGAGTGAAAGATTTTAAGAAAGCATATAAGCAAGTGAACATTGATCAAATTGAGGTGAGTCATTGTTATGATCATATGTGTCTTGAGAGATAGCATACAATATAAATTGAACTTATCAAACAAATATATTTTGGTACATTTTTACCTCACGTTTAACCCTTTCAGTACCAATCGACGATATATTGTCTCGAGCACGATTAAAATTCTTGACAGCCACAAGCTCATATTAGGCACGAACCTAATTTAACTCTTTCTTGACAGCCACAAGCTCATATTAGGCACGAACTTGATTTAACTCTTTAACTACAATTTGCCCAAATATCGGGCACGGGCACGTTAGTGCTCATCCCAATATATGGGCAAAATATAGTCAAAGAATTGAATCATGTTCATACCAATGTATTGACTTAAGGCAGTGAAAAGAAAGCTTTTTCAAACCTTAGATGACATAAGTTTGTAATCAATGTAAAAAGTACAAGATTCTTTATACAGAATGTTCGGGAGGGAAGGGATCACAACATCAACTTAAATCTCTTGTGGTGAGGCTTAAATTACAAGATAAGAGTAAAATAAGTCCACTGTAACAATTACTTGTGTGCATTATACTTAAATTGATCATTCACTTCTTCAGTCTCAGATTATTAGAGGCAATGGACATAGCTCAATACACTTTGTACAAAACTTTTGTTCCTGATCCAGAACATGCAAGATGACCTGGAAGACTTGATGGAACAGACAAACGAAATTCAAGAGGTCATGGGTCGCAGCTATGGAATGCCAGAAATCGATGATGATGAGCTTGAAGCTGAGCTTGATGCCTTGGGAGATGAATTTGGTCTTGATGAAGATTCTTCTTACTTGGACGATGCCGTCGCTGCACCCTCAGCACCCACAAGTGAACCAGGGGCTGACTCTATGGCTGTAAGTCTCAGTTTATGTGATCTGAACAGCATGTATCATGTATTAAATCTAGTTATGGATATGATGCAATATCTACATATTTACACTTATTGCAATAATTTGTGTCCTATCTGTCACACCTGAAGTTGACTTACTTGACTTAGAACCTTCATCTGATCTCGCAGCTTCGGCAGTTTTCCTTTTCCTTGTTGTAAATGTTGTCCAATTTTGTCTGTTTTGTGCGCTGTCTCTCAGATTTTCTAAAACTTTCCTTGATGTTTGTTGGATTGCGTTGTTGTTAAGTCTCTTCAGTTCGTTGTTTACTGTTACTGGGAGTATTGTTGATGGTCTTCCTTTTGGTCGTTTGATGTTATCCTTAAAATAAAAGGTCATTGCTTTTTTTAAGGGAATTTCAGGGTTACACCTCAAAATGTGTCCAAAAAAGCTCCCTCTAGCTTGTAAGATTTGAATGGAAAGGGGTGTTTCTTTACATTTTTTTATACAGTGAGTTGTTCATTATTTTTGTATGGTAGAATATGCCTAAAACTCTTTGTAGCTGTTTCCTATGGAATGCATCTAATTTGTCTTCTTCTGCCCATGTGCCACAATTGTAGAGCAGATTCAATTTCACCAAAGAATTGTACAGTTTTAATCTTGTTTTCTGTTTTGTTTTGTCAGTTCTTTTCCAAATGTTAGTAAGTTTGTTTCATGCTAAATTTGACAGATATTTGTGATGTTCAATGTCATCTTTGTTTCCAAGCAATGAGCCTACTTTCTTGGATGTTTTCGAGTCTTCTGTATCTTTCTTCAATGTTGTGAATTCAGTTTTGGTAACATTTCCAAGGATGACTAATGGTAATATTGCTTATAGTCAATATCATTTCATCGTCAGCCTCTGATATTAATTGAGTTCCCCCGTAATCGGAAACTTACATATATGGGTAGAATCCAGGAAAGTGGTGTCATTTGTCATTTAAATTGATGTCATGATCGATGTTTTAGACCCTGGTTGATAAGTAAGATGTTTTTTATGACAATATAAATTTTGAATGGTCTCTAAGGAGCAACATTTTTTTTTTTTTAAGCTTTTTGAATGCAACATCCTCTCCATGCTAAACTCATTGCATTCAAGATCTATGATATTTGAAGGACCAGATCTAATGACTACTGCCATTAATTGGCGAAATGGCCCACCGTTTAATTTTTGACAATGAAAAATGGAACAGTTTTTTTAAATTTATAGTGCTGAGGATCAGGCTTATTATCCTTAAGATAAAATAAGATGAGAAATCATTTTCAGTTTTTTGCCCCAATTTCTGAAAGAAGTTACCTTGACCTCTAGGAGAAATCAAATCCCACATGTTTAAAATTTAAGAAGAATTTAAAGATGCATTTGTTTACTTACTGAATTTCTTAACCTTTCCCCTTATTTCCCGATTATGCATATTGTTTCTACATCAATATACTACTACTTGCCTAGTACATCAACCTGTGTTGCATATTGGTATGAATCTGTCTGAAATGCTTAATTATTTTAATCCATTCACATACTTAATATATGCTCTGTGCTCTCTTTTCCCATCTTAATTAGTTTTTATCAAGATATGTATACAATCTGGTTTATTTCTTTAATAAAAGAACTCAGTGCCTGGGTTCCTGGGGTTGAGAGCCATAATATAAACTCTATTAATTATTGCATGTCACTATTTTATGCTGCGTGGAAATGAGTTTTGTGTAATTATATGGAAGAATCAGTGTTAAATAATTTCTACGTTCAAGATGCCATGAAGACCAACTGGAAATGTAAGAAAAAGGAAAATGTAATTGTAATGTTGTGTTCACATAATGCCATCGAAGGGCCTAGCAAAGACAATTGTCCAAGTGACCATGGAAGGAAGTGTCAAAGACAGGGGAAGAAAATGATGTGATGAATCAAAGAATGGACAAGAAAATAAATATTGCCAAAAAAAAACCCTCCACACCACTGTGACATTTAGAGAGGACTGGCTCTTTGGCTTCTTTGGCTCTTCAATGCCTAGGCTGCTGATTCCCTAAGTTAGGCCTGACAATAACGGACACATTTAGACACCTTTCTTAATGAATGAAGATGGGCTATAGTTATTTCTTAACCAGTTATTTAAAAACTTCATGTACATATCTGAACTGTTAAATTGCAATATGTCCATAATGGGTAAATTGTAAAGTGTACACTTTCTTCCCCTTTTGTTTTCTACAGGGTGATGTTCCAGTGGATGAATTTGGTTTACCACAGATTCCTCAGTCAGCAAAATGATTCTCTCTGGTTCACCTGATCATAATCTTTTCCCGTCTTCATCCATGCTGTATTTTATGATCCTATTTGGTTTTTTAGTTGGGTCTTTTTTTTTTTAATTCTATATTTCCTCTTTATTTTGGATTGTAATAATATATGTATTTTATTTTATTTATTCATGGGAAGAACTTTCTAAGGTGAGAAATGTAAGAAGTCATCCTCTCCTACAGTACATATATTTTGTGCTTTAAGCATCAAACTTCTGTCCACCTCTTTTTTTTTTTTTTTTCTTTAAGCAATTATTGAAAATGCTCTTTTTCCGATTTTGTGCATTTTCATCCTAAATGTTTTCACCATGTTGTTTACCACAAGGAAGTTTAGTAGCCCTATTCATCCTATAAAAATAAAAGATTAATGATGTAAATTTAAATGACACATCAAATTGAAATAATGAAACTTAATACAAAGAAGCAACAACAAAAATTATGAAATTGGGTGAGAATTTCAAAACTTTATAAGTACAGAAAAAAAGAAGTGGACTGAGAAAAAATGAACCGTCCCCTGTCTATCTCTAAGGTGCTATGGTTTGGATCTGCCAGCATTTTTTTCCTGGAAATTAATGCACAAGTCATAGGACAATGTACTCAGAGTACTGTACCAAAATTTATAGGCCCACTGGGAAACACTAGTAAATAACAACAGAATCCCTTATCATCATGGATATATTTTAAGATGTAAAAATAATTCTCTTTATACTGGCACGTGTGGTATTTTTTTTTTTTTTTTCAAATGATAAAAAAAAACTATGTATGAGAGACAATGAGAGAGAATGAGTGATTGCATTGTCAAACTCTAATATATAAATATGTGACAAATTGAATTAAAGTGTTAACCAATGTGATATACATTTAGTACATTTTTAATACATAGCTTAACACTCTTGCTGCAGATCAAAAGATCATACCGAATTTGGTGGATGTAGCACAACTAAATATTTGATTTACCTGTTTTTTGAGAGCTTTTTTTGGCTCGACATGTTTGCCTTGATTTGTTATTGTTGTTGTGAATATATGTGTGCACATTGTAGTATAGTTGACGCCACCAATAAGCACATTGCTTAGGGTTAGGCTGAAGCATGTTTATTGTTGAAGCATGCTTGAGGCCGAAATTAAAACAAAAACAAAACATTGTTTCCCTTCCATGCAGCACGTTATAACTCAGAAATAAACATTATAGCAACTAGACCTGTTTGTGTATGTGTGTTTGTACACACTATGTGTGTTCATGTTTGATGTATTCAAGTGTGATGCTGAGATGACGTAAAAATTCATCTCAGTACGATTCTTATACTGTAGACTACTAGTATGCTAGGGCCAGCTGGGGTATGGTAACCAAGACCAAGATTCTGCTGCATTTATTTTTGAATTAGTAAATGTCATCTAGGCATCAGAGTAGTGTTGGTAGAACATGGGAAGTTTAGATAGGTTGTTGGGGATTCCAAACAGTGTTTTACACTTTCCCTTTAGCTAAAAGCTTCACCCACTAATGACAATACAAAATGTGTAGACCAATCAACATGTCCCGGGCTTGAGCAGTTTTATTAAGCAACCCAGCGTTGACAGCATTGGCTTGGATCTAGGACCTGTCACTATCACTATGACCAGTTGAAAACACTAGTCCTTCACAATATTTTTTAACCTAAACAGCTGGGTCTAGACCTGTTCGATGTGCCAGATGGCATTTCATGGCTCATGAGCACACACTCGGACACCGACACCCAAGCATACACTATCTGTCGTACAGTTTCTGAAATACATGTAATTAGATTTTATTGGTGTTGTCATATCATGTACATGTACAAATGCCACCATTTTCTGGTCGGAGGCTGAGACATTGTAATTTTATGTAATTTTAATGCATTATATAAGATCATGAATTTAAGATGGAGCTAGCTTGAGGCAGGAGTGACTGTGCTTAAAGGAATGTAGTTTATTTAACACGGGATAGGTAAGAGTAAGATTGCGTGCTTGAAGCCGGGGGATGTTTTGAGTTTTTTTAGTTTGAGTGCTTATTGGCGGTGTCAACTGTGCTAGTGCTAGTCTTAAAATGGTTGGATCCATGAGTCATTTGAGATTTTACCAAATTTTAGGAGAAGTGCTAGTTTTTTTATGTTTTTTCTTGTTGAAAGTGAAATTAAAGAATACATGGCTGTTTTGAAAAAATGCCTCCTTGTCAGTTCATTGTCATGTCTGAAATACATATATGTGAACGAGAGATTATATATGTGTATATATATATACATGTATATACTTTTTTTTTTTTTTGAATGAAACCACGAGTACTAGTACTACATACCTGCCATAGGCCACATCTATTTTTTGTATTATTTTTTTTTATAGCAGAGCATTGTATAATAAGGCTGCTGGTTACAGTAAATTATAGCTTTTTCCTTCTGATGTTTTGTTTTTAATATATTTATATAAAGCCAGGAGAGGCTTTTTTAAATTGACCTTTGAAAAAGTATAAACAGAATGGTTTTGTTTTGGGTTTTTGTTTTCAATTACTTTTAGCACCAATTCACTGCTAATGAGTTGAAGCAACGCATGATTTTGATGACTCAGTTGAAAGTGATTGAAATTTAGATCTAGATCCAATGAAATCCATTTTGCAGGTGGTGATTAATTACTGAAGTGAGAAGCTTGGCTCAAGATAGAGAAGCCTGGAAAAAGAGTGATGGACATAATGAAGAATTAGCATTAGCACACACAGTTTAGGGCGAGCATCTATAGGACTGTGAAGCTTATCATCATTATTAATATTAATTAATTACATAATAAAAACTTCACTTATATATATTCGGATTCTTCAAACTAACTGCATTGTCCTGAATATTTTCCTTTATTTTCACTATATTTTTTTCACGCATCAGTCAACCGTATTCATGGATTCGTCAAACTTTCTACCTGCTGCTCAAGCTGTGCAAGTAATTTATCCCCATCTTGGTAGTGTGAAAAGCCCACAAACCTGTGATTGTGATTAAAAATAGCCCACACCATGCTGACATAAGGTTAAGGATTTCTACATAATTGTGCTTATTGGATTATTGCGCATTGTGCTTAGTGTTCAATCTAATAAGAAATCTATAACACAATTTTAATATGTAGTTGGGTAAAGGTTGTGTGAAAAGGCGGCAGTAGTAATACTAATACTAGGCCTACTACATTTACTGGTAGCATCCGAACAACACACTCCTGGCCTATCATAGACTATCCATGCCTTGAAGTCATCATCACACTGGTCTTAGGTAACCGGCATCTTAAAATATATATCTACAATAGTACTAGCACTTTACATAGTGTAGGCCTAGTTGTAGTCCATTCTTTGAATCCTCATTTACTCAATACCAGTAGCTTGACAGGAAAATGGCACAGTGAAGAAAATTAACTGCTCTTACTTTTGAAACTCAAAAACAAACAAAATTAAAAAAAAAACAAAGAAAAGAATCCTCGCTGAAGAAGATAGAAGGACATGACTTCAATATTAAATTGCCCTATTATTATTATATTACTATATACGATAACTAAACAAAAGGATTCCCCTATCACCCAGTGCTTTCACTTATTGTTTGAGTCATGGATTCCTCGAACTATTTCTGTTGCCCCAACAAGTTCAACAAATACGTTTTGCATTGTGTGTATTTAGTTATAATTTTAAAAAAAATGTTCTCTAGTTTTTCCTCTCTATTCTTCAGGAATAATGACTGATGAATAGCGTTTGTATCAAAACTTGATAATTTTGCTCTTTGTTCAGTCTATAAATTAATATACTTGTGAATTCTTAAAAATGCTATTAAACATTTTGACTTTGACATAGTTGCTTACCTTGAGTTTGTAATGCAGGATGGGCCTACTATGTGGCTGGCTATCAGTAAAAAAAGGGTTAGATACACATGATTGAACATTGCTGTATCAAAATGTGAGAACCTTACTTTATAAACGTTTTTCAGTGAAATATTGAACTCCCAATAAAACTGCTACAGTTGTAGCAATGACTGTATTGTGGCTTGAGAATGAGATGTGGAAATGTTAACTTCCTTGTGTTTGTAATACATGTAGTTAATTGCACAAATCCTCTCCCTCCTCTTTCTTTTTTTTTTTTAATATAATATGAATGTGAGCGCATGATTGATTCAATATCCTGTTGGATATATAACTTAATATGTAAATATATGTCAATAGCCTTCAATATTTCTTATCCATCTAGATTTAATGTTATTTGACTGCATTATGAGTCATTTGTTTGTTTTTTTGTTGACGGTTGATGTGAAAATCAACATCTATTAAAGACTAAGGTTCTCACTACTTTATTACTATTCATTTAATGAGAAATGAATGAGAGGAACAAGTGAGAATGCAGACATATTATATTTATGTGACTGATTCCCATCCCTCATCAATTCAGTAACATAGCCCTCTATGTGTCAAAAGTTCTCAAGTGTTTGAGTTGTTGGTTGATATCCACCCCTGGATGGACTAGGCACCCCATCCTGCCTTTTTATGATGAGGACAGTAAGGAAAATTTGAAAATCATCAGATAAAATATTGGAACAATGCCTCTTGGCCACTGCAACTTCTCTAATATATAATTTAATGAGTTATGCATTTTATGGATTCACACTAATTACACATGCAAAAAACTATACAGAATTGAGAGATTGCACATTATCAAAATATAAAGTCTTGACTTGACAAAAAAGAAAAAAAAAATCATACAAAGGCAAGGTGATTCACGGAAGTATTTAATTTGTGTTATGACAATTTACGTTACAAGACTGCAACCATTACAGATAAGGCAGTCGAGCAATTTTCAATTTCAGTTTATTATATTATATGGGAGTTGAAGTGCATAAATTATCGATAAATAATATTAATTGAACACCTTCAACTATAACCACACATATTCCATTAACTCAATGAAGATGCATTGCCATGACACCCACTGAACAGCTGAGATGCAAGATTTTGACCCATTTTCAATGAGGTGTAAAATTTTTGACAGTGATGATAATGACACATATCTTGTACTTGTACAGAAACATATGGAGAGGAACATATCAACTTTTCAAATATGTAAAATTTTCTCCCACTGACACCTTCATATCAAGTGTACAATTTTACAACATGAAAGAGAAGTATTGGGTACATGTTTCCACTTTTAATGCCACACATCTAAAAATAGATTGAACTATAAACAAAGCAGCTATGATTATGATCTGCTAAGGATGGAATAATTCCAACAAAAGGTCAGACTTTAATTTCTTAGTTATACACTCTCTTGCATTGTGTTTCTCTAACAATAAATGGTGCGTAAGTGTAAGTATAAATATTGCCAGCTGTATATGATCAAGGAATCTTCAGCAGATAAGTGAAGTGTAGGCCATATATGGTCGGAGCATCTTCAATGAGTTAAACATTACAATTTTTTTTTGTCTCTTTTTTTTTCTCCATTTTGTGCAGCTTCTTATCAACTTAAACGATTTTTTTTCTTTATATATATATAAACTGAAGATGTGATTTTGTCAATGCATTCAAAAAATGTCTCAGAATTTATGCCAAGGAATGTTTTTTGGCTACATGCCTCAATAACGTACTAATAAAATTAAAAAATTTAACTATATGTCTGAAGTCTGAAGAACTGGGCAAAAATTTAAAGGGTAGAGGAAAAAACTTTGAAGGAACTGTGCAAATTGTAAAAAAGTGAGCACAAGGGGGTAAGTGTTTGTGTAAAGATATCTGGAAGCCAGATTAAAAAACGTAAAATCATGAAAATAACATAATTAAATAGACCTACAGCTGTTATATTCCAATAACAGTCATAATTAAGACTAAGAATACAAACACAAAGAGAATACGAGATAATTATTTAATAATAAGAAGTAGGTTTACTTCACTTCAAGAGATGAAGAATAATGCTGTATTCAGTAGGTACAGCAAATAGAACATGCTACATCAATCAAGCACATGTAATACTAATGACAGTGACTGTAGCTATATTAACACCAATACTCATGGTTATAATATTACAATTATAAAATAATTCAAATGAGTCAAGTTTGAAATGCTCATGCCACAGCCATTGTGAATTTGAGCACGGTATACTTATGTCACAACAAACAGGAATGATTTGTGGAAGTATAACAGTATTGGCTATCACGATTTTATAAGTACATGAACACAAGGGCTTGATCTTTATCTGAAACTTCTATCTTTTAGAAAAAAGGAGAAGAATTTCACTCAAGCTCGTACAGATGTACAATTTTAATCTAGCTATAAAAACACAAAATGTCAGAAATAAAAAGGAAACATTATATATAATAATTACAATTACAGAGACATAAGACATGAAGATAAAATCTTGCTTAAGTTTTAAAAGCCCAATGTCCAATTAACAAATTCATATAAATCATCACATCTGATTAACTGGCAATTACCCTAAGTTGTAAGGGTTATTAAAACATTATAAAAGATACAATATATGGTATAAATAGAAAGATAAATTGAAATGGAAAAAGATGTTAACACTAAAACACTTGATAAGTACACTGATAATCTCCTGTTATATCTGTGTATCAGGTTCAATTGTAATTGTAAGTAATGTAGATTGAACAATTATTTTACATGGATAAGGAACAGGAGGGAGGGAATCAAAATGGCAATCAATCACAGCAAACACGAAAACTTCAAAAAGTGCAATCCAACATTTATTTGCAATCTTATGAAGATTCCAAAAGGACCAAGAAACTGGCTAAGAAAAACATGGCCGGGAGAATGAAATTGAGACATGTGGCAAGAACTGTAAAGACCTAGTGATAGCTAGAGAGCACATGATAGGACGGATTGGCAGTACTTTCCCAAGCTTTTACTTCCAATCATATTCTTAAGAATATATATTTTGAAGCATTTTCACTCGTTCCGCTACTTTTTATCAAGAAAGGTCAAACTTTACAAATAACACTGTAGGTAATTTGTTCACTTTGCTAGCAAGACACCCAAATTAACACAGATATATATCCCTTAAAAGCTCTATAGTTGCAAACTTTTTTTTCTTTGTTCTGAGTAAGCCTACATGTATATATTATCACAAAACAGGTTTAATGTTTTCTCATTAGTTTACAATGAGTTGGATAGGGGAGAGTTGACACTTTTAAGAAAATGGCAATTTGATAATGGGACTTGTTTTAACTGATTTGTATGAGGAGAAACTAGTGCTATCCCATTGCAGTATTCACTGTCTAAGCAACTTAACCTCCGTTTTGAAGAATAAAGTCACAGTTTAAGTTTAAGCTCAAGGTTCTCAATATTGAAATCCCTAGGAAATCTACTATCCTTGCCCTTGCTGCCCCCAGTTTCCACCCAAAGATTTGCTTTGTGATCATTTTGTCATGAGACATAACATGTCAAGATTTACTCCAATTTATCACCCATATTTCTCTTTACCAATCAATTGCAATTAATTCATGTTGGACTCAACTTACGTTTTAACATTTTTACGCCTCTTCATATAATTGATATAAATTTTTTTGCGAATTTTCAAGCAAAAACAAACTGGGTAGATGTTACAAGCGGTACGCTTTGGCACATTTAAGTAACAATATCAATATATAATACCAATACATATGTCAAATTCTAGAAAATAGATGGCACCTTTTCAGTCACATACTAAGAAGAAACAAAGATATACCAGCAAGAAAAGCAATGAAATTTTACTTTGAAAATACAGATGAAATTTTTCCTGGATGTCCTCTCACCACAGTACAGTAGTGCTCAACAATGACCTGACAAAAGTGGATAACAACATCGCCACACCCTTCACATTGAATGAGATTGATCAGATGGAAGCTATTGGTGAAGAACATACGAGAGGCAGCCAAAGTATTCCGGTCGAAGGACT
Organism: Lomanotus vermiformis; assembly: GCA_037974715.1. Lineage (NCBI taxonomy): Eukaryota > Metazoa > Mollusca > Gastropoda > Nudibranchia > Lomanotidae > Lomanotus > Lomanotus vermiformis. Next base: position 2,538 of record JBBPDF010609846.1, on the reverse strand, counting down.
GGGAGGTGAAAGGCATTAAGTCAAGTAAGTCAATAATAATAATAATAATAATAATAATAATAATAATAATAATGACAGTAACTAGTGTTGCTTCTGGTTAGAAAAAGAACTTACACAGATATAAAAGTGTAAGACAGAAGACATGGGATAAAAGGGAAAGGCAGAGAGTAGAAAGGGATATAGATAGATAGATAGATAGATAGATAGATAGATAGATGGAGAGGGAAAGAGACAGAATGGGACAGAGAAACCACCAGCACCATGAACATTGAGAAAGAGTAACTCAGACCAATCAAGCAATTATTATCAACATGGTTCAATTTAGCCAGGAGGCCATCCTAGCTGACGACCACCAATAACATGAACATGGAGATGGTAGACCGACTGGCCTCCCTCTTGACCATCGTTGATGATGATACGATAGCCATTTGTTAAGTGATGTTCTTTTGCCATTTTCTTGGCAACCAGGAGAAGATGACCCAAAATCTGGAAGATACATATCAATAAAATTTTAATCAAATGTAATACTACAGATTTGGAAACAGTAACAGTTACTCGCATATATTGAGGGAGTAAACCATTAACTAAAGGACGACATCTATGAACTACATGTATTACGAATTTGTGACAAGGATACGAAAAAAAAAAATGAATTGCCGTAAGTACTCTGCATTGAAAAAAAAACAAAACATGCACAACGCCCCCTACCCCATCATCCTGTCCCTCAAAACACACAATACACACACCACCCAACACACCCTAGAGGGTGTATATACAGATTTCAAAATGAAAATTAAGGAATCTTTATTTAAGGACTACAAAAACTGTGTTCCATTCCTGCTATGTATTTTTTGGCCGTCTCATGCTATGACATTTCATGCTTTACAATTTCTCCTGCCTTTTGCTATGCTAAGAATGCCGAATTTAAGGATTTGAGATCCTAGTATTCAAAATGACGACTTTTTAAGGCCTTAACTTTGTTTTTACAGAATCTAAGGACTTGTGGGAACTACCCTGAAAACAAAACAATGAGAATGAATGACCCATTCTAAACAATGTTTTAATTTTTTAAAAGAGAAAAGAAAATAAAAAAAAAAACAAAAAAAAAAACCCCAAACACAACAAAAACTACTTGCAAAAACAAAAAACCAACCAAGAAAAGAAAAAATAACCAACCCCAAAGTCTCTAACATAAATAGGACGGATGTAAAGCCTTGCTTTCTTTATTTATTGATCCTGTCATTAAGTGCTTCTTCTAAAAGTCAATAAGAGACAGAAATTCAACACATTATAATTGTCAATGAATGTCTATAGTTACAGCACAACCTCTTTAAATTTGGATAACCTTCCCAATTCACCATGTTTCTTGATTACTTGACTGCCTTATTGCCGTTCGTCTGTTAGTCGACCGACATTGAGGCCTCGGCTGCTTTTCTGATGTCTCTTGTGAGGATCTTCCACCGCCTTCAATTGTACAAGGTTCTTTGCAGGAACTCTAAGTCTTTTGCAGTTTTTACTGCTAGCGATGGCGATTTTAGTCTCTTCATATCATTATTAAGTGTGTCAGGGAGAGTTGTAATAGGTCGTCCCGGGAATTTAGTTTCAGATTTTGAGAAGTACAGACACATGGCTTTGTTTGCTGGTGTGTCCTCATTGCATCTTAATATGTGGCCATATAATTTCCAGCGACTTTCCAAAATTTGAAGAGACATAGGTGATTCGCTGCACTTAAAATTTTCTTCTTGATTAAAAGATCTAAAAAGTGCTGAGTAAGATGGCTATGATGCTTCTCTGTTTAAATTACGCTTCAAATGGTTTAAGCTTATCTTTGTAATGTAAGCTCTTCTTTTAGCATTTTTTCTTTCTTGCACAAACTTGTTCAGTATTCCACATTATAACTAGAAAATAAAAGCGAAAAGTAATTAGACAGCTAGTATTTAAACATTAATGTTGCACATTTAAGCTAAATCTTCTGTATCTATACTGTCCTTTACACTGACTGGTAGTTTCTTCTTCTTTATAAAAGTGACAGACTCAGTCAACAGAGTATCTTTAAAATGTTTAGGGCAGTCATTGAAAATACATTTTAGGAATGCTAGTAAGCCATTTGCTTACTTATATATTGAAAGGTTTCGGTCTTTTGACTGTAGTTTATTATCTATGTTAACACCTAGGTATTTTGCACTATTTGCAATTTTAAATGTTTGTTAATAGATCTAGTTTGATTCTGTAAGTTTCTTTTTATTTGATATTTTAAGTACTTAGCATTTTTCTGGGTGGAATTCCATTTTCCAGTTTTTTCCCCATTGTTGTAGTTAAGACCATTTGTATTATATTACAATCAATATCTTTTATTTTTATTTCTCTGTACCATAGGCTATTCACTGCAAGCAATCTCTTTTTTGGTGTCAGTTTCTCATCAATGTCATTTATGTATATATATATATAAAATAATATAAAATGTACCTAAACTTGCACCCTGTGGTACTCCTGACAGTACAGGTTTGGACTTGACTCTACTTTTTCAACAATTACTTT